>JAMKCH010031491.1:0-35209 GCA_023653785.1 Ophioderma brevispina | reverse complement strand
CTAATACTAATAGTAAATTAGCCATTGCAATATTGTGAATTTGGTTTTCCCACAATAAGCACTATTTTGAATGCTGCATTTAGCAGAAATATGATGTCTATAAATTTTGCTTTTGAGGTTTGGAAACATGGCTGGTATTCTGAAAGGGAGACTAACTTTAGTCCTAAGTTTAAACCAGGGTTAGTCCTACAAGAGTGGACCTTTTTTACTTTCAACATACTATGAAAGGTTAAAATAACGGGTGAGAAAATTTCTCATGGATGGGCTGTTCCAGCCCATCCATGAGAAATTTTCTCACCCGTTATGGCACACCTTTAGAGTATGTTGAAAGGAAAAGAGGTTCACTCTTGTAGGACTAACCCTGGTTTAAATCTCGGACTAAAGTTAGTCTCCCTTTCAGAATACCAGCCATATGTTTTGCCTTTCAGAGGCTTAGAATTATGGTGTCCAAGTGGACCTTGTTTTGTTACTCATTCTGAATTTATTGCGTCCAGTGAAAATTCTGTCCATCAAATGACGCCAGAATCCTAAGTGGAAACCCTGAGGCCCATTGAAATATAGCCAGACTTTAAGTTGTAAATCAAAGGTCAGAATAAGGCCAAACCTGAAACATGGCTAAATAATATTTACACACCATTATATTTGTCACTAGTTTGTCAGTGTTGCGCCACATTGTCTATTTTGTGTGCACAAGTAAACTCATTTTCAAACCTTACAGGGGAAGGTAGAACATCATAATTACCAGCTTTCTTTAGTTAAGTCCCAAACAGCCTAAAGGTCAGATGCTATTCAGAGGGTGTTTTGAGTCAATCCCACAATACACCAGTTTTGGAAAATTTAATCTCAATAGGGTCATGTGATCCTTTAAAAATCCTATTCTTAACACATAAATCACTGACTTTTAATGCTCATTTTAGCCCACAAAGCATTAGTACTTATGGAATTTTTAGAATGATTATGAAACTTTGAACACGTTTTATCCCTAAGTACTGACATGTGTTTAGTACAGTACAGTGTTGGCACATTGCTATGCGTAAGTTTTTAGTTATTTTCACTTTTAAACAGATCCGTATTGCATCTAAACTGCTTGAGGAAGAGGATGCGGGGTAAGTGTGGCCAGGCCTGTGAAAATACATGTATAATACCCTTAGAAAAGTAAAGCCTCTAAAAACTTTTAGGCTGGTATTCCGAAAGGGAGTCTAACTTAAGACCTGGGTTTAAACCAGGGTTAGTGCTACATGATTGGATGTTTTTTCCTTCCAAACGTACGCTAAAATGTGCTGTAACAGGTGAGAAAATTCCTTGTCATGGATCGGTTGCTTCAGCCCATCCATGATGAGTTTTTTCACCCGCTAATTTAACTTCCACAGTATTTTGAATGGAACAAAAGATCCACTCATGTAGGACTAACCCTAGTGTAAACTCGGGTCTAAAGTTACGCCCTTTCAGAATACCAGCCTTAAGCTCTATGCCAGTCATGATAATTAAGTTTTTTTATGAATTTCATATGCTCCGTAAGTAACTTATCCATTTTGGAAACTCTGAGCACAGACTGCATTTTATATACCAGAGGAAAAGATGCTTCTAAAATATACCTAATAAAAAGCTACATAACTTCCATACTTGATGGTTAGTTTGATATTGTATCTAAACCCCATAATTTTGCTTCTAATTTGAGATTTGAATGTGAATGGAGGGTGTCCTCCAGTGATAAATTTTCAACATTTCCCCCTTTTGACTGCGCAATCATGAATATTCAGTTCAGTTCAGTTTATTCACCAATACAACTAATAAGTATACAAAAGATTAAGCAATGGTGGGTTGACCAAAGCAGAGCAAAGCTCGAAAGTTATGGCCACCCGCAAAAAAGTTACTAACAAAAAAAAGGGTGCAAGTCGAGATGACAAAGTACAGTGCATGGTGCCGTCATGTCATACCACTTTCTTCAGTTACAGAGACACTAAATTATTCATAAAAAATGGACTGGTGGTATAGAATATTCACAGATAAATAAAATACATTGCCTTCAACTCAATCACTTGGAAGTTTTAGAGAGGCTGTACTCTTGGTGAGGAAATTTCTTCTGTTTTAAAAGCACATAGACTTTGACTTAGGAACAATATCAAATATTAGAGGTATTCCTAAACATCTGTTTGATAATTTTGAAATGTCTAGTGCTTATAGGGCAGCAGCAAAGCATTTATTTTGTGTTTTTAAGAACAAGATTCAGTAAACCAACAAATTTCACATAACATACTTCATGCTGGTAATGTGTAATAATTAATCTGGATTACTGACTTTGTTGTGTTCATCTCTTCTCCAGACATGACAGCCCATTGTTTGATTTCATTGAGAGCTGCTTGAGACATAAGAGTGAGGTGAGTTCAAGTGGGCATAATTTTAAAGATAATTAACTTGTTAATAACTTGATAATAATTGAGTCAGGTCAGATTTCATATGAGGGCCTGCTACTGTGGTACTACCTGTCCAGGGCCGAGTTGTCGGCGGCTAAACCGGCACCCCCATTTGTTTTTTTAAAGAAAATCTGATGAGGAGGGTAGCTGGCTATCCTGGTAGAATGAAAAAGAAGATCTACCTACAAGGGCGTCAGCTCTGGAGAGCTAATGGCGGCCAACCAGCATATGCTGCCTTGCATGGTTGGCATGGTTGCCCAAAGGCTAGGCCCACCGCCGAAAACTGTTGATTGACATCAGGAAGGGCATCCGGTCAATTATCTTTGCTCCAATAATCCTCACACAGCAGTATTGCTGAATGTGAGGTGTATCCGGCCACCCCCGTTAGCAGGGACAAAACCGCATTTAAAACTTTGGTTTAACTTTAACTTAACATTAACAATGAGATGGAAAACAGTTTCAACCCTAGGGCTCTTTCAAGTTATTATTTGTTACCATAATTAGGTGGTTGATGAAATCATTACAATAAAAATCTGTCATTTGGTGGATGTGTCAGAGGCTGAAATGAATCCTAGCATATTGCTCAGTGATTTTTGGTCCCTTGCCAACAAAATCCCCACCAACTTTTGTTGGCGAAGGGGGACTATAGAAATGCTAGCCACTTCGAGCCTCACTAATTAAGGCCAATGTGTTGCACCCTTGAGTAAGGTGCTTAAAACCTCAATTACCCCTCTCTACCCAGGTGTGTAAATGAATACCGGCATTATTCAATGTTGAGAAGGTAGATAGGGTGGTGTGGCGATCCCCTTAGAGCAATACTAGCGGGGAGCCCACGCTACGCGCGGGCCCCAGCTAGCTGAGTGTACCCGCTAGCTGAGTATACTGGCATGTTTTCAGAAGGCACTGTATTCTACCTAATTAGCGGCCCGGGCACTTAAGAAGATCAGTCATTACGCTAGTCCAAGTTACCCCGAATATTGACCCCTGGAATGACCTTTGAGCCCCAAATGGGCCCTCAAAACCATGTTCACAAAACCTCGTACGGCAAAGCTCTACCACCAATACCAAAATTTCTATCCATACGTCAAATCACGGCCAAGTTAACCCTAATGACCCAGGGATGACCTTTGACCCAAATGACCCCTCGAAAACGTACACAAAACTCGTACGGCCGAAATTCTACCCCACCAAACCAAAACTCATATCCCTACTCAAAGCCCTGCCAAGTTACCCAATAATGACCCCTGGATGAACCTTTGACCCCCCAAATGCCCCATCGAAAATGTGACCACTAAAATCGTACGGCGAAACTCTACCACTATACCAAAACTCATAGCCTATGTCAAAGCACACGCCAAGTTACCACATAATTACCCCTTGGATGACCTTGACCCCCCAATGACCCCTCGAAAATGTGACCACTGAACTCGTTACGCGAAACTCTACCACCATACCAAACCATATCCATACGTCAAGCACGCCCAAGTTACCCATCAATGACCCCTGGATGACCTTTGACCCCCAAGATGCCCACTAACCGTACGGCTGAAACCTCTAACTCTACAACGATACCAAAACTCATATCCATATGTCAAAGCACGCCAAAGTTACCCAATAATGACCCTTGGATGACCTTTGACCCCCAATGACCCCTCGAAAATGATACCACTGAACGCCGTACGGCGAACATCTACCACCATAAACCAAACCATATCCATACGTCAAGCACGGCAGTTTACCAATTTGAACCCTTGATGACCTTTGACCCCAAATGACCCCTCGTAAACGTGACCACTAAACTTGTACGGCGAAAACTCTACCACCATACCAAACTCAATATCCATATGTCAAAGAACAGCCACTTTACCCGATAACAACCCCCTGGATGACCTTTGACCCCAAAATGTACCCCTCGAAAACGTGACCCTAAACTCGTCGTCGAAACTCTACACCATACAAAAATTCCTATCCATACGTCAAACCACGGCAAAGTTACCCAATAAGTGACCCCTGGATACCTTTGAACCCCCAAATGACCCCTCGCAAATGTGCCACTAAACTCGTAACGTCGAACTCTACCACCTATAACCAAAACTCATATCCATATGTCAAGCACAGCCAAGTTATTCCGCATAATACCCTTGGATGGACCTTTGACCCCGCCCAAATGACCCCTCGAAAATGACCAACTGAACTCGTACGGGCGAAACTCTACTAACCACCATACCAACTCTCATATCCATACGTCAAAGCACGGCAAGTTACCCAATAATGCCCCTGATGACCTTTTGACCCCCAATGACCCCTCGAAAATTGACCACTAACTCGTACGGCGAAACTCTACCACTACTACCAAAACTCCTATCCCTCTGTCACAGCACGCCAAGTTTACCCAATAATGACCACTTTGATGACCTTTTGCCCCCAATGACCCCTCGAAAATGTGACCACTGAACTCGTACGCGAAACTCTCCACCAATACAAACTCATATCCATACGTCAAAGCACGGCAAAGTTACCCAATAATGACCCCTTGATGACCTTTGACCCCAATGACCCCTCGAAAATGTGACCACTCAACTCGTACGGCGAAACCTCTAACCACATACCAAAACTCATATCCATAATTCAAAGCATGGCCAAGTTTCCCAACAATGACCCCAAATGATCCCTGGATGACCTTTGACCCCAAGGACCCCTCGAAAACTGAACCACTAATCGTAGGGCGAAACGCTACCACCAACCAAAAACTCATATCCATACATCAAAGCACGGCCCAGTTACCCAATAATACCCCTGGATGACCTTTGACCCCAAATACCTGGAAAAGTGACCACAACCTCGTACATCGGAGCCTACCACCATAGGCCAAAATTCCTATCCGTATGTTAAGGCCGGCGAAAAACGCATAGCCGTGACAAACAACAAAAACGCCACAAGTTTGGTGTTTTTAGTAATATAGATTGTAGGTCTTGCCATATTTCCCGGGTACCCGCCCCGTTTAGTCTTAACCCTGGACCAAGAATTTATCGGCTGGTTTCCCTCTTCCCGACTTCACTTTTAAAAACAATATAGTTTAAAATTTTACATTTCTTTTACTACTCACGAGTCTCGCGAACAATATTCATCCTGAATGAAACATATATCCATTAATTTATACCCAGATTTGATGCATATGTTGATATTTTCGCTTGATGGAAAGTGGTGCCGCGGTAATTAACCACAATCGCAATACAACTTCCCTAGGATACAGCACATTGCATATTTCTCCCTTGATGCCCTCCCCACTCCCTTAATGGAAAATTCCATTCACCACGCGTTGTTTTGTTTAGGTCGGGGCTCGGTAAGTGGTAATAGCTGTACTACGTGCTGTGATTTACTTCAATCTCATCCGATGTGTTTCAGCTGACCGGCGTGTTTCCCGATGGTTTTTTTTTTTACTTGTGAATGGCGTTTAGGATGCTTTTAGGAAGTTTAAATAAAAGTACCCGATTTGTAGTAAATAAAAAGTTCTTTCTTAGAATTACATTAAAAGAACAGGTGTGTTTTTCAATCATCGCTGTTAAACATTCAAAAACAATTGCAATATTTGAAGGTATGTATTGTCATGGATGGAGAATTTTTTTTTTCTCTCTACACTTGGTGCCAAATTTGTTGGCACTCAGGAGTTTCGGGTACCCCCCGGGTACTCTCGCCCTAAAATCATAACGAGTAACCCGGGAAGTCATTACCCCGTTAGGTCCCAGCCCCTAATAGATTGTAATGGTGGAGTCTGGTCCATCACCCTTTAAAGAGATCTGGCACCCGTTCCTGTGGTATACATGTCCCTCCCCTTTACCGTTCATTCTGCTTTTTTAAATCTTATTGATAATAAAGTAATAGTTAGTTTAATTTCTATTCTCTGTCATCTGGTTGCAGCAAAAGTATTTTCTTGGTGTTGCAGTAAGAAATTGAAATTCTTTTTGCCAATGTAATATTGATAGCATGTTTAATATCTCCTACAATTTCAATGTAATCTATGAAGCACTGCTATTGTAAACATGCAGAACACCACGGCTCGTGATCGTGGCCCCGTCTGTATCGGTGCTGCAGTTATCCTATCTCACCAAAACCAACTCTGCGATTTGCTGCCACAAAGACATTGAACCGGGTAGGCACTGTGAAATGAGTATCGAGTAGGCTATGTATTTTCAAATCTTAGCTTATGGTACATAATCGTCAGACACTGTTTTAATCATAACTATACCTAAATTTGAGCTACTACTCATTAATTACATACCACAAAATCCACCAGGTAAAAACAGGTAAAAGACAGAGTAATACACAGTACCACCAAAATACCGTACTTGACTGCCAGGAGATACCACAAACAAAATATTGGAGTTGTATGAAAACCAAGTACCACAGCTTTACCCTCAAATTTCACATTGTTGATATGTTGTGGTCTTCTAACTTTTTAGGCTAATCCCAATTACTAAGCTATTCATTATTTCACTCATCCATCTCTGCTTTGCAATGATTGAGTTGGGGTTCAATAACCAGTTTACAGCAACAATTATTGATGCCTGGCATTGTGAAGCTCATTTTGAAATGGCCCTGATTGAAAAGATTTTGATTTTTTCTGAATTAACAATTGTTTGTGTGAAAATCCGTCAGTTCTGTGACACCAAAGAAGTTTCTTCCAAGTTTTTTTAATCCTAACCAAAGTTAAATAACCCATTGAAATTGAGTCTTAATTTAGAAACCTTTGTATTTCACAAATTTATTGATTTACATAAATTTGCGGTTTGTATTCACAAATTTAATTGATTTACATAATTGCTCAATGTACACAGGTCGCCCATAGTCCCCACCCTGCCGCTGTGACAGCCTGCAACCTGGATCTGGAGAATCTCATCACCGATGTGACCGCCAGCAAGCAAACCCTTGCCATACCCACCCCTCTTTAAACGGGCATTGAGAGCATTATAGACCGACTCATAGCAGAATCGGTACCTCATGTCGAGGATTTTCAGACGAGTTTCACAGTTTGTTTGTGGAAGCGGTCAGGTCCTTTGTGTGCAAGTTTTTTCCACGCAAACATGTTGTTCATGATTACTTCTTGTCCAGTATGCTGCGTGATGAGGTAGAGTAACCTTGACTGTTTTTTTGATAAATTTTGCACTGTAGGACTGTTGTGTGTGCATGTCGCAAGCATATACGCATATGTGCATACATGCATTTGAGTGCACTCGAATTGTTGAGTGCAGTTGTCCGACAGAGTAGTGCCTTAAATAACAAAATAGTCGATGATGTACATTTGAGATTAATTATACAATGAGACAGGAATGTAAAACTTGAATTCACTTATAAGACAGATATAGTACAACTAGAAGATCACCGGTGCATCCTAGTTTTTTTACATGTGATTGTTCGCATTCTTTAATCAACTGCCTAAATTGTTGGTTTTTTTTTTAATAAATTAAAAATCTGCAGATATTCAAATATATCCAGCACAAGTAGACTCTATCAATACAACACAATTACAAAAACGTGCCCCTCTGCACAGGGCGTAAGCCCTAATGATGGCGCAAAAAGAAGATGGCAGAGTTAAAGATAGCACAGATAATTTGTCTTCTCCGCCTGAACTTTGTTCGGCAGAGACTTAGTATCACTTTTCTGTCTGTCTGTCTGTCCTGTCTGTCTGTCATGCTGTCTGTCATGCTGTCTGTCTGCCTGACATCCGTGTTCACGGGCTTGTGTAACATTTATTCTGGGAGTTCCGTAAGGCTATGATGATGTAACTTGGAACTTGGTGAAATAATCTTGTCCACGAGTGCTTGACCGATTAGATTTTTGGCGTAAATAGCTAATTAGTTATCTAATTTGCATAATTAACGAGAAATTTTCCCGCAAGGCTTGTGTACAAGTTTTGTGAGTTCCTTATATTCGTATGATATGTAACTTGGTGGAAGGGAGGCGGCTTGGATAGTTCTCAAAAAACTGATTAGATTTCGGGCCGTATTGCGGGCAAATTAAGTGCTGCAAATGAGCTAATTAATATGCAAAAAACCGCGTAATTGCTATATAAGTTTGAAACGGTACATTGGATAACGGAAATTCCTTCACTGCATGAAAGCTTCTGTGCCATCTTTTTCCAATTTGGGCGTGTGTGATACAAGCGGCTTGGTAGGTAGGTGCAATGAGCTAATTAAATATGCGTATTACTGTATCTCTGAAACCGTACATCGGCATAGTCAAAATCCTTTCCTGCATGAAAGACTACTATGCCAAGCATCTTTTGGTGAATCATAATTGGGATCAAAGAGCATGTGGGCCGATTAAGGGGGCATTTTTTTTTTTTTTTTAAAAATTCTAATTAAATATGCATAATTTCTGGTATCACTGAAATGGTACTTGGATTTCAAAATTCCTCCGGCTAACAATGATACTTCATGCCGTTACATCTTTGTATGAATCACATTGGGTCAAGTGGCATGATCATTAAAGGGGCATTGTTATTTAGGCAATTGTCTAATAAATATGCGTATGCTGTATCGCATAAAGGTACATTGGATATGCAAAATTCCTTCGCTACATGAGACGACTATATGGTAACATCTTTTGTGTGAATAATAATGGTGGTCAAAATGCATGTGGGCCACTTAAAGGGGCATGCTTGTGGGATTATTTTTAAATTGCAACTAGTCTAAATGCTTGTCCATTTCACCCAAATGTTCTCATGGTTTCAATGGTCCAGTGTGAAATACTACACCTTCAAAAGAATTTTGCTTTCAGGAGTTGTTGTTTTTACCTTACAATAATTAGGTCAGCATTTGTTTTATTTGGCAGTATAATGCTGTGTGTGATTTGGTGGGGTACCAAAACAAGAAGAACTGATCAAAAGGGGGGAGTACACCACACAAAGGTATTCACATCAATATATAGAAATAGCTAGATCAGTGCCCATGTAGGCATGGTGAAATGGTTTTTGCTACTTCTGTCAGTCCTTTTTGGGTTGCCTAAAAGCCCTGTTTACGAATTCTCTTGAGAAATGTGAAAATACGCAAAATTGGTGCATTTCCAAACCACTTTCTTGACCCCGTAGGCGACTCAAATTTAAATGTGGTCACAATGATTTTTTCAAATAGGGTTTGCAATTGAAGAAATTTTCATATTTTTTACTAAATTTAGTGTAATTTTAAAGGATTTTTTTGCATGGCTTTTCCATGATTATATATCTCTACAATGGAAAATGTTGTGGCCCCTGGGGTGGTGTCAATGAAAGAGCCAGGCAAGAAAAAATACTAATAAATGGCAAACTTGGGGGGCTAACTCCTAACCATCTCTTGTTATGATTATGTTGGAGACTTTTCATGATTAATTCTCCCAACGAAGATGTTGTGACCCTCTAATGGTGGGATCATACTGAAGAGGTGAGACGTCTAGAATACTATAAAATGCACACCCTGGGTTTGCTACTCCTAAACATCTCTTACTTGTGCTCAGTGGGGGACTTTTCAAGATTAAGATCTCCACATGGAAAATGTTTGTGACCTAGGTGGTGTCAAATGAAAGAGTGAGAGGTATAGACTACTATCAAAATGCAAACCCTGGGTGCTACTCCTAACATCTTAGTTTATGCTCTTGTTCATGACTTCTCATGATTACTATCTCCACAATGGAAACTGTTGTGGGACCCCTGGGGTGGTGGCAAATGAAAGAGCAGGAAGTAAGAATACTATAAATGCAAAAACAAACCAGGGGTGCTACTCCTAAACATCTTCTGACTTGCTCGTGGGGGGGTTTCATCAACTTGCAAGATGAATATCTCCACAATGGCAAAATGTTTGTGACCCCTAGGGTGTGTCAAATGAAATAGTGGGAGAAAACTCCTAGTTAAGAAAGGGAGTTAATCTGGTTGCACAACTTTTGGACACCCTGTGACTCGGCACAGTTTCACCTGGTTGTGCCTGCTTTTGGTCTTACAATTAAAGCGGCGAAAGCAGGCGAGACTTGTTGGTTCGGAACCTCTCTTGTTTTTTCTAAGTTGCCAATCTTGTATCATTGAACAAAATATAACACTAAGATGGTGTAAAATAGTTGTTTGAGGAGATCAGTGATTCGTATGGGAGCGAGATTGTGTGTCTGAGTGAAATGAATGGGGATTTTGAGGAGGACGAGAGAGCATGATAAGAGGACGTGTGGGGTGAAGTGTGAATGGAGAGGGGATGAAGACGGAGAGACTTGATGCCGATGTTTTGGTTTGGAAGAGGCGAGGGACTGGTTGGTGAAGTCGATAAGTGTCGTTGGTATGGGCACGTGCTGATGAAGAATGACGGGCATGCCTTAGAGAAGGGCTTTTTTGATTTCGAGGTGGGAGGTTCGAGGAGGCGGGGACGTCCAAAGAAGACATATGGAAGCAAGTGGAGGAGAGAGTAGGAGGGGTGGGTTGAGGATGAAGGAGCTTGAAGAAGTGGAAGGAAGCAGTTGCTGCCAGTGTGAGGTGACCCGGCCACCTCCGTTTATGGGGACAAAACCGGATTAAAAAACTTTGGTTTTACTTACTTACTAAAGTTGAAGTTTATAAAGTCACTAATTTTGGTCACTTCTCACCACATTATGCAGGCAGGTGTGGTGTTATTGATTGATCAATTGTCAGTATACTTGTGTTTTGATAAGCAAATTTATTTGTTACACCCTGCAGGGAGTATATGGTACACGATGAGCCAAAATTGGTTTGACTGCATTATATCTGTCATAGAAGAGACTCCAGATGCAAATGATGCTGGTCGGCACAATCTTGTGTGATTCATTTAGGATTGTGAGCACACTAGTCTGGCAAGCGTATCCTGCACCTCTTGGTCGCGAAGGACCCCTACACCATCTCCTTCTCGTACATTCGCTTATCTACAATAGAGTCATCCTGGAGAGTGCGAGTATCCGGGCAGGTAAGAGTTCCTACTAGTGAATAAAAGCAGTTGCATTTCTGCAACCTCAAAACATATATAAGGCCATTCCTCGGTCTAAATGGACAGTAAAAATGCTTTTTTTTTTTTTACTTTTAGGCCCCATAACCTTTTAAACATAGGGAACTCATTATTTTCATATATATCAAGTTTATATTTTCCTATCTCTCAGTATAATGGTTTCTGTTTTAAAAGATGTGCTGATTTCTCACCTCAATGACTTACATGTCATAACTTAATTTAGAATCTACCAGCGTTGAAAGGGGTACCATACTGCTTACTTAATTGGGTCTGCAAAACCTAAAATTAAGGTTGCTGCTTGGTAGACAAAAACTCAGCGCAGTAGGTGAATTGGGGGTTCATGAAAATGATTTTGTTTGTAAATATCCCTTTATGCCAAATGCTAATGTTCATTGCTGAAAATCCTTTTTATAAACATAATCTGTTGACCAGAACATTTTTTAGTCTTCCGCCTCAACAAGGTTAGGAGACTTTAAAGTTAACTCCTGTCCGCCAGACGTTCGTCTGTCCGAAATTGGTTTCCGTGTTTCCAAATTACCCTTTTTTCGCACAATACTTGCTATTCAGCTAATTGCGATGTACGGGCGAGCTCTCAAAAGTCCGGATAAATTGGGCTGTTTGGTGCAAATTTAAGGTAGGATTATCGGCTACGGCTTCATACCCAGATCTTGTTGAAATTCTCCTGAAATGTTGGTATTGGTGAAAGAAACATGTGTGCCAAATTTTTATTTTTTTCCAAAAAGGCGTTTTAGAGATATGGCACGTAACACGTTTTCAAATTCCCATAGACTTTGTACAGGGGCTGATTTTGGCAGTATAGAAAATGACCAAAAAATGGGCAATTTTGTGAAAAACTACACATTTCAATTAATTCTCAAGTAATTGATGAGTTATAAGATTGGTGTTTGTTTTTAATGGTTAAAGAAATATCAAAAATCCATACAATTTTTTATTTTTCTGTGTGTCATCAAAACAAAGAACAGGTGATCGCAACAACACTTTTTTTGTTGAAGTATTTCTAGAAATACTGAAGTATCCACTTTTCATAATTTTTCCTAGAAGAAACTACAATTCCCTTGGTGATGATAAGGTGTCATATGAAAGGAAATCAAATTTAGAAAATTTTCACGTTAGATTTTGCAGATTGAGTGTTTCTATTTGAAATAATAGGCATTTTTAATTTTCCCTAATTATTTTCCCCAAATTATTTTTTTTGATAAAAAATAAGTTTTTCTAAAGAATTAAACACTTGATTCAAAAAAGCCAACATGAGATATTAGGTATTTTGTTTATACACACATCCCTATAGTTTCAGCTTAAAAGCACCTTCCATTTAGGCTGGGAAAAATTATTTATTGTAAAAATTAGGGAATTTTTAAAAAATTAATAAAACACTAAATCAAATCATGCAGTCTTGAAACTGCAAAAAATGTGGAGGAGAGTTCAATCCTTACATAGTCAAGTTTGGACTAAATTGATTCAGGGGTTTTGATTTTATGGTAATTTTTCTGTAAGACCATTTTATCCGATGATCCTACCTTAAGTTCGCCAAAGCAATTAACTGTTTGAACTTTGGTTCGATTAACTGGCAACACTGGCACATTTGTGTGCACGTGTGAGATTATGGTCCAGGACCATAAGCAGTTAAGCGCACACATAATCGTGAATAGCGCCGCTGAGACAAGTTGAAAATATCTGATCCAGGACCATATCTTCGGGCCAAAAACTCAGATTAGCCATTTGTGTGAGTGTGATGCGAGAGATCGGTCGTTGTACTAAACATGATTGCTTGCGGGCTGCCGTCTATACCACAAGTAACTGTACTATTGAAATGTCGGTAAAATAACGATTTACATTATCAGATTTTTTATTTAAATATTACTTACCAAAACAACTCTGCATTTGTCATGCTTATGGTATATAAACATAGCACATGACCTAGTCTGTCCAAGCATGAGTGCTGTTACATACTCGGTAAACATAAACTTGCTTGACGTATTAGTTGAAGTCGTTTTTAAAGCAAAAAGAGGTACTGATGTCATTAACTCTATGCATGCGGCGGGTGAGTATACTCGCTCAAAGATGAAATCATTACACTGAGCTGATTTCCTTTAAACCAATGTTGACTGAAACATATGCATTTCCTTCTTGAGAAGTGAAATGCCCCAAAATACAAATAACACCCCTAAAAGAAATGGACCGTCCCTCCCAGTGACCCCAGGTCACACCCTGTCGGCCATTGCTCCTCCTCAGTTCCGTTTTGGCCAGCTAGCTAAACGGACGTGCCCCGATCGCGGCTCTATTTACTACTAGCCAAACTTGAGATTTATATAGATATATAGACTATCTTCTCTTGCGGAATACTCCTGATACTACTACCACACTACCTTTGATATATAAGGATTATTATACTAAGGAATAAGCACTCTTGGACGGCAAAATTAATGTGGATTTATACCTCCGACAGAGAGCTTCTTGTGTGTATCCTTTTTGGACTATTAATAAATAGTCCTATGCTATCACGTAGAAGAATCTAGCATGTTTGCCGTTGCTTAAAGGCCGACTCAGAGATTTCCTGAAGAGGGCGCCCTCAATTTCCAAAAAAATCGTGTTTTTTGCATGTACATAATGCTTGTCCATATACTAATCACTGTGTGAAATTGCTAAGCTTAAATCAAATTCCTTCATATAGAAAATCACAACTTTGTTATAAAATTCCGGATCCGGAATTTTATTATACACAGTATCCTATGGGACGTAATACTACACATAAATGTTTACTGCATCAAAACGAAAAATCCGATTCATCTAAAATTTCGGAATTGTGTATTTTAGGTTACTATCGTTAGTTCTAGTTGACTATTTTTCATTATTACACAAAAAAATAATATTTCGAAATCTCTGAGTCAGACTTTAACGCCCTACTAGTTTTTTATGGCTTGTTGAATTGCTCTGAAATTTGGTGTCGTGCAAGCTATGATGTTATGCCAGAAACGCATGTTACGGATTTTGATTTGGTTGTGTCTTTGTCTTTTTTAAGGTGTTTTGTTGCGAGAATCCGATTTTCCTAGTATAAAATTCGCATGTGTGACCGGTACTTCGTCATTATGAAGATGCGAGAGGGCGGTGTGAGCGTGGTTGGATTTGCGAGCTATAATTGTAACCAGTACCTTGCGATCGAGTGATGTGTTATGAATATGCCTGTCTGTGTGATGCGTCTGTATTTGTCAAGGTTCTACCTACACCATGAAACTTACTCACCGTGTTCTTAATAAAAGTCTGTCTCTGTCGATCCAAAAGTGCTTGTAACGTGTATATTATTTATATCAGTATAATATAGGCATGACATAATTTCATGATTAGAAGCCATCAGAATATCCAAAGTTTTGATCCCCACGATAAAACCCCGGGATAAAACCAGGACCATATCTTCGGGCCAAAAACTCAGATTAGCCATTTGTGTGAGTGTGATGCGAGCGAATCGATCGTTGTACTAAAACATGATTGCTTGCGGGCTGCCGTCTATACCATGTACTATTGAATGTCTGTAAAATACCATTTTACATTAATCAGATTTGTTTATTAAATAGTATACCAAACCAACTCTGCATTTGTCATGCTTATGGTATATAAACATAGCACATTACAACAAGCTTCCAATCATGATGCTGTTACATACTCGGTAAAACATAAACTTGCTTGACGTATTAGTTGAAGTCGTTTTTAAAGCAAAAAGAGGTACTGATGTCATTACTCTATGGCATGCGGCGGGTGAGTAGCGCTCTCAGAAGATAATTCATTACACTGAGCTGATTTCCTTAAACCCATGTTGACTGAAACCTATGCATTTTCCTTCTTGAGATGAAATGCCCCAAAATACAATAACACCCCTAAATAAATGGAACCCCGTCCCTCCCATGAACACCAGGTCACAACACCCTGTCGGCCATTGCTCCTCCTCAGTTCCGTTGCCAGCTATCTAACCGGACGTGTGCCCCCATCGCCCTCTATTTACTAACTAGCCAAACTTGAATTTATATAGATCTATCACTATCTTCTCTTGCGGAATACTCCTGATACTGACTCAACACTACCTTTGATATATAGGATTATATTAAGGATTAAGCACTCTTGGACGGCATAATATAATGTATTGATACCTCCGACAGAGAGCTTCTTGTGTGTATCCTTTTTGGACTATTAATAATAGTCCATGCTATCACGTAGAAGATCTAGCGTGTTTGGCGTTGCTTAACGCCCTACTAGTTTTTTGTGGCTTGTTGAATTGCTCCTGAAATTTGGTGTTTCCGGGCAAGCGTTATGATGTTATGACCGAAACGCATGTTACGGATTTTGATTTGGATGTTATAACTTAATATAAAAAAAATTTTTTAGGTGTTTTGTTGCGAGAATCCGATTTTTCCTAGTATAAAATTGCATGTGTGACCGTACTCTTTTCGTCATTAATGAAGATGCGAGAGGGCGTGGTGAGCGTGGTTGGATTTGCGGCTATAATGAGTACCCAGTACCTTGCATCCAGGTGCTGTGTTATAATATGGCCTGTTCTGTGTGATGCGTCTGGGATTTGTCAAGGTTCTACCTCAACCATAAACTTACTCACTGTGTTCTTAATAAAAGTCCGTCTCTGTCGATCCAAAATGCTGTAACATTTATATTATTTATATCAGACTATAAGATAGAGCATGACATAATTTCATGATTAGGAGCCATCAATATCCAAGTTTTGATCCCCTATAAGAACCCCCGGGATCAAACCAGGAGCATACAACCCTCCTTGAATAAATCTATATTACCCTTAAATTATAAACCAGAGATTGTCGAATTAAATATTCATGATCTCATCGCTGTTTACATTCATTGGGAAGTCCCAGATCAACTTACTCACCGTGTTCTTAATAAAGTCTGCTCTGTCGATCCAAAATGTTGTGTAATTTTTAGATCAGTATATTATAGTCATGACATATTTCATGATAAAGCCATCATAATATATCCAAAGTTTTGATCCCTACGATAAAACCATAGCAAGGAGCCGACCTCCTTGATAAAACATAGAGTTGTGCTACTTAAATATGCATGATCTCATCGCTGTGTACTACATTGGGAATTCCAGAGCGTGAGACCGGTCTCATGAATAACCTATTCATTTCCCTGGCGCATGATGATTGCGTGACTTTTCCCAATAGGTTAAAAATAATATTCCATGATTACAATACAACTATCAGATATCAATGAACCCAATATGGTACTTCATTGAATGCCCTTGTACACGCACCATCGGAAAATACGTTTACGTCAATCCTAAGGCATTGAACTCGGTCCAGGTTCAGTTTACACAGAGAAACTGCCGGGTCACGTGTAGTCGGTCTTGATGCCATGATGCAGCCTGCAGTGGAATCAGAATGGTTAATTCACAAAAGGGGGCCTAAATCGAAATATTTAAATATCCTGTTCTACTGAAGTTTTTGTTACTATTATTAACTTCATGGTAGGCCTACTATATTCAATGGGCTATTTTTACGCAAAGTTTGAGGTTTGCAATATGTACAAATTTTCGGTCTTGTTTGGTAATTAGGTGGCGCTGGGCATAGAGGTGTCTATGCTCTGGGTTTGTCTAATTTGCTTTTATACATTGTTGCTTATCGGCATGGTCATTGGCCATAACACAGGCTCGTGTCGTGATAGAAGACACCGCAAAGCGACATATTTCCGTACTGTTTCAAGCATGGCAAATTTTTGAAACAGAAATTTTAATTTGTCTAATAATGCAGTAAACGGTGGCCCTTACGGTCTGTGTATTTGTATCTGTGGTCAATTTAACCTAACATTATTGCCATGCCCGGCGTATTGGCCCGCTGTTTCCACACGCCTACATGTCACAAATTTAATATTCACTTGCATAAATGGTCCTTGGGTAGTGCCCCAGACGACCTTTCTCGCGAGTGGGGGCGCGAGTAGAGGTCGTTTCCCAACACTGGTCAAATTATAAACTTGCTTGGTGTATCCATGTCGACGATTTATTATGACATTAATAGAAATGGCCCCTGGTAGTTGTCCCACATGTTGATGACCGATGGACCTTAAAATGGTCAAATTATAAAATGCTTGGTGTATCCACATATGGTGATCGATCTTTATGACGCTTAGTTACAATGCCCTTGGGTATGTCCAAAATGTCAGATTATAAAATTGCTTGGTGTAATCCACAGATGTCGTCGATTCTTTTCTTTGACCTTAGTAAATGGGCCCCTGGGTAGAGTCCCCACATGTTGATGACCTCCTGTGACCTTGTGACTCGATGTGACCCCTTAAAATGGTAATAATTAATACATTGCTTATTGTCGTTCCACAATTTGAATCGATTTTCATGACACTTAGATAAATTCCCCTTGGGTAGTGTCCCACATGTTTGGTGACCTCATTGACCTTTGAATACCTCTTTTGACCTTTATTGACCTCATGTGGACTTAAATTGGACCAAATTATAAAATTGCTTGGTGTATCCACAATGTGATCGATTTCCTTGACACTTAAATCAAATGGCCCTACAGAGTCCCACTGTTGGTACCTCATGTGCCCCAGGTCCACCTCGTGTTAACTGCATAAGGGGGGGTCCTAGGGACCCATTTTTTTGTTTTTCAGCCGGCGATTTTTTAAACGCTGGCAATATATTTGGTTTATTTTTGATTGTTTCGGCCTAACTTTGTTGCCTACTTGTGGCAAAAAAATTCAAATATCTCGCGTCGTTTTTTGCGTTAATTTACATGGTACCGTAGGAGCCCCCCTATGCCCTAAGAAGTGCCCATGAACAAAATGAAAAATCTTATTGGAGTTACTTGATTCTGATTTTCATATGCTACACCTATGACCGAAACTAAGGAATAATTTAATTTAAACAATATGCAAAGTATAGTAGGCCAATGGAGCCAAAATATGTTATATACCTCAGGTAGCGTTGACTGTGACCTATGGTAGAATTATACAAGTACCCCTAAAAATATAAAATGGCATGAGACATTTATGTTTTTTCTCAATAATGTTAAAATATATTCATTCTTCTCATTAAATCAAACCACACAAGTCTATGTGAATCAATGGCCGTATAAAATGCAGAAACAATTAGTGGTCTTTTCGCACATTTTTGACGCAAAATTAAAATCAATGTTTTGCCCCTAATTTTTTCCTACTGAACAACTTCATTTTTTTATTTCTTTATTGTTGATGTCTTTGAAGCCTTTAACATGTGGTGGATTCATCTAAAAAATTCTTTAAAGTGGTTTATTGGGGGGGTCCCTCAGGAACCCCCCCCCCCCCCCCCCCCCCCCCCCCCCCCCCCCCCCCCGTTATGCACTAACGGCAGTGCAAACCCCTTAAATGCATGTTGTGTTAAATGGTCAGAATTATAACATTGCTTGGTGTATCCACATATCGATTGATTTTTCATGAAAAAAAAAACAAAACCTCCCCATATACACTTGCCCTTGCATGGGTAGTGTCCCACGTGATGTTGACCTAGATCATATTTCTTGCCTTAATTAATCTTAACCCTTAACCATGATCTTGTTCCTTCAAAGCCTAAATTGGCACCTTTAATGTTCCATAATTACAATATAGGCAGGGGTTCTCAATTATATTAGCTGACGGGCCAGAGAATGCCGAACATGTTTGAAATTTCCATACTTGAGGGCCAAATACACCTGAAATTCTTATGTTTGGGTGATTCCTTTTTTCAGGGGTCCAAAAACCATAGTTTTGTGACATCAGTCATGCTGCCATTTTTCTGAGTGTGTTACATTGCATAATATGTGGTTATTAGTTCAAAACCATGATCAAAAGAGTTTGATAAAAGTGAATTACTATTTACTACAAAAACAACATTAAAAATAATTTCCAAATCACAGGACTCTCTTTTTGTTAAAAGCCTTTTCATGTCCCATAGTTTGTACGAAACACAAGGAGTAATTCAGTGTATTTCTACCAAACATTAACTTCATCACCTATTCAATGATGCTGCAAATAAAAAAAATGTTTTTACAATGTGCTAGTACATTTCTATGTAAAACAAACCATCTAAAACCTCTGAACTTGAAAAGTCCGACATAACTGTGACACCAAAACCTTCATGTCCAGTTATGTTCCGACACCCAAAATTTTAGGAATATCCCCTCAAACTATGAAAATCATGGGAGAAATAACAATCATGAAACAATTAGTTTCCCTGGCTTTTTCCCTTGAAAAAATGATAGAATATTATTCCTCACGTATGGATTAGACAGATTTGAGTGATAACTGAGTGTAAAATTACTTTTAAACTTTTAGCCTTTTTTCCAAGTTTTGTGTCCAGTTATGTACGGCAATTTTTTAAATGTCATTTCTTTCAGTAATCACGATTGTTTCCCAGATATTCACTTTTTCTCAATCAGATAATAAGGGTCCCTAATCACATTCAAATATGCACATTAAACTATTTTAAGATTTTCTATTTCTTCTTTGTAGGGTATTATTGTTGAAGTCATGTCCCAGTAATGACCAACAAGTGCAGACCATTTTAAGAGTAGTTATTGGCAATATCAGACTTTTTTTGGTAATTTAAGCTAAAATTCCTTTGGATTCCAACAATATAAGTGTTCCTCTACATTAGAAACAACATTTTATGATACAAATAATGTTGGAATTTTGGCTAAATTTCACACAATTGGCCCCCTGAAAATAGAATCACCCGTTTACTTTATATTTAAGAGCAGTCCAGGGCCAAATATCAATGATTGGCGGGCCTGATTTGGCCCGCGGGCCTCCTATTGAGAACCCCTGATATAGGCCTACCCTTTGCACCTACTTTAACCACATTATCACACAAGTCCTTTTCTTACTCACATTAGACTATACGGCAGCTACACAATGACTACCGCGGCAGCTATGACACAGTACACACTGGGTTAATTGCGAGGCCTGCAAATAGTGCTTACAGTACACACAGTTTGATTAGTAATAAATAATAATAATTAGCAGAGATTTATATAGCGCCTTATGCTATTGCCCTCTAAGCGCTTCACAAATGGTCGCTGATCACTGTGGCCCAACCATACCATAAACATTTAGCATCATTTCAGGGATGCAGCAGATCGGGATCAGCGGCTTCCCTTATCAGCAAACATACATCGAGAATAACATCGCAGTATCCGGGATCACTCCCAAATATCGCATGGTAAATCGAGGAGCAACCAAGTTTTAATTTCTTGGTCTGGAAATTACAAGACGCTGAATCTCAAGGGGCTCGAACGCACGCCTATACGCATGGATGAACATACACTGGAGTCGAGCTATCTTGTCCGCTTTTGAGCTATCTTGTCCGCTTACAGTTGATGTGGGCTATACAGTGAGTGGCTACTCTGCTTACCTACCCCAATTGCTACCTTGTAGTTGCCCACACGGTGGAGAGAAGGTGCATGTTGTGTAGACCGTACCGGAAGTAGACACCCAGCTACCACGTATCTACTTCACGGTTACCAGACCGGCCATTTTGAGAGTGAAGGAAATTTGAACCTAATGTTCATAATATTGAGGCGCTCAATACCTTTTTCTCCTTTTAAAGCATTTTTTGAATGTTTTTTTAGAAAATCATTATGAAATTCAAATCGGGCATCATAAAAAAACCCTATTCCCCGCACATGTACATAAAAAGCCATATATGCAAAATATCTATAAAAAAATGGCCAAAATACACAGAATCCTAACCAGTGAGTGTATGTCTAATGGGTAGGTAATCCATGTCTACTCGGTGGTAGCTGTGTGGTAACTACTATGAAGATATTGGCTGGTGTAGAAAATGTCATCAAATAATTATTAACTACGTCAGCTTCTTAGAGGTCCATAAACTGATCACTGATAGCCTCGTCATGTCATGAGCGAACATTAGCTTTAAAATAGAGCTATTAACCCTAACCAGACCCGGGTCGTTTGCCGGCCGACGGCCCAAATTCAACGAAAGGCAATCTATTTTTATTTTTATAACGGCCCAGATGCAACAGAGCCAATTTGCGTTTTCAGTGCACTCTTCGGGCCCGTGTTTCCTCTCACCGGGGCAACAGAGATAAGTAGCGTAAAGTCAAACGGCCCAGATGCAACGAAAAACATCGCGTCATTTTCCCGGAAGACGGCCCAGATGCAACGAAAAACATCGCGCCATTTACCGGAAAGATGTCCCAGATGCAACGAGAAACTCGCGCGAAAATGCAATAAAAACGATGGTAAAAATAAATAAATAAATAATGGATGCGTCCTGCCAACTGATCGCATGAAAATTTTGTAGCTTATAGTTCGCCAGTCCTGATGGCGTATTACGCTACATCATATCGTGCGGTTGGGCGCTATTATGCTCACTCTGCTCCGGTTTACGTCATTAATACGTTATGCATAATTAACCCCAATAGCTTTATCGAAATAGGGGCGCTATCCCATCGAATCGGAATTGTCTATTTAGCATTTGTACAGTGTCACCCGCCTGATGAAAAGCTTGCGCCTTCTGCGGGCAAACCGTCCGAATGGCAGTGAAAATCAATCGCATCATTTCCAGTCCCTAAATCCCAGATGCAACGAAAAACATCGCGTCATTTTCCCGAAGAACGGCCCGATGCAACGAAAAACATCGCGTCATTTTCCCGGGAGACGCCCAGTGCACACAAAACGAAAAACCCGCTTCACGATTCCGGTACGACAGGCCCAGATTCAATGAGAGCCAATGAGATTCATTTTGCTCGACCAAAATGTTGTTGACGGCCCCAGATGCAACGAAAAGCATTTTCCGACCGGTACCACGTTTTCGTTGCCTCTCATTTCCTCTCCTTCGGACCCCGCGTTAGGGTTAATAGGCCACTGCATCATTGATGCTCTGGTTTACCGCCATGCGGTCATGTGATAATTTGTGCGGGAAAAAAGGTACACAAGGCGCACATTGCTGCCGTGTTTGCATGCTTTGGATGCCTTGCTTTGTTGTGAGCCTGTTCTGTTTCTTTGTGGTTTCTACTATCAATAAAACAGATTTATATGGGTGAGTGTGTCTTTTATTTTATATATGCTTGTTGTGTATTTAATAAAATATGTTGAAACTGACTTAGAAAAATTTCTTTTAACCGTTTGTGACTCAGTTACTGAGACGGTTTCTTAGTCCATTCGTTTTCGTGTCGGGAGACCCTCCACGGCACGCTTTAATTTTTCTTTATCTGTTTCTGGACACGCGGTAATCCATCTGGCTCGCGTCACCCTGTTATGTCGTCGCATAAATGCGCACGTTGTCCCGCCTCCATCCAATTTTTTGATCCCCATCCTCTTTGCGTAAAACACCGGCAATGCTCCCACACCGACCGGTGCCTGTCATTCTGCATTGGACTATCCGACGGCCCATTGGGAAGCCATAGAGCTCGGGTATTCTCCGTTACGCCGAGGGAAAAAGGGGTGGGGTTGGTACTCGGGCTTCGGTCCGGGGATCTTCTCTGGCAGCTAGGCGGCTCTGGGAGCTCCGAAGGTGGGGCAGCTTTGGCGCGTTCGCAGCGTGTTTCTTCGGGCGCCCTACCACGGAGTTAGCCCGTCAAGCACGCAGTTACCGGCCGCTGGCTCGCCTGGTTTAGGCTCCGGGCTTACCGGTGTGCAGGCTTTAGCGCGGTTCCCCTTGCCAAAACCAAGGGGTTTTGCGGCGGGAGTGTGGGCGGAGGTGAAACTTCACGGTGGTGGGAGGGGTGATGGGTGACGCCCCCGGTGAACGGTGGGGGGTCGATTTCCATCGACGCTAGTGTAGATTGCTAGCGGTGGTTGTAGTTCCCGGCGTATTCGGGCGCCCCCGACCCGACTACGGTAGCTGCCACCACGGGTATGTTTCGTAAAACCAGGGGTTGCCGGCTACAGTGTTCCCTCACGGGCTACTGAGGTGCTCATCCACGCTCATTCACGCTAGCATGACTAGCCTTGCTCGTCCTGCGATTTGCCCCACCCCAGCAGAAGACCGTAGATTTTCGGTGAAGACTTTCACCAAGTCCCTGCGGACTTTCAGAGAAGGATTTTAATTCCTTCTTTCGGACTCCAGCCAGGGACCCGACTTGGCGGCAAGATAAGTCGGGTAGGCGACCCCAACTGGCTACTCTCCCTAATGGGAGGAACAGTTGAGACAGCTGGACCTGGCAGTGTCTACTGGCGTACGCGACAAGGGTCTTTCGCCATGGTACTCGCCCACAAACTCAGGTCCTCGTGGGACGAGGATGGCAGCTGCTCTCCGGAGATTCGATGCCTGATGGTCCTGGTCGCTGGTGACAGGCAGCCAGGTTCAATGGCTTGGCCGTCGCTGAGCTTCTCCGGCGCGAGGAATGCCCTGCTACCTATCATCCTGCCTGAGCTCCGAAACTTGACTTCGGACGGTCTCGAAGACCAAGTGGAGGACCCAGGAAGTTCGCTTCGGAGGACATTTTCGGGGACTCCTTGCTTGCTTCAGCGGAAAGGGTCGAGTCCGAGCAGGCGCTGAAGGAGGCCAGGCGAAGATCTCCCTCCGCGAGATCTTCGGCCAAAGAAGAAGAAGTCTCAGCCGTTTGCTCTTCTTCTTTCTGGCCGTGCCGCCAAGCAGGCGAAGCCGGCACCACCTCAGCCACCCAAGAAGTCCCCCCGCTTCACCCGCCGCTCTTCTCAGAAAAGAAGAGAAGCCCGGTCCAGGCCAAAAGACTCGTTTCCCCCTCCCAAAAGCAAGGCGCTGGGAAGGGGAAGGGTCTAAGTCCTGCGGGCACGGCGGCCGCGGGTCTCTCCCTTCGGGGAGGGAGAGGTCCCTCCACCTCCGTGTGGGCGGCCCCCGCTATTCTTTTCGTGCGGGATATGGCCAGCCATCTATCCCGCAACTTGGGATCTGAGCGTGGTGATTGAAACGGGGGTACCAAATTGAATTTACCGCGGTGGGGTAGGTACCCCCTACGAATTCCCGGCCGAGACCTACCCCCGCTTCAGGGGCCGCCGAAGGACCAAGTTCTTCTCGTGGAGGTCTCGGCGCTACGGCAAGGGCCATCTCCCCGGTCGGCCCCCCCCTTTACACAGGGGGTCGGTCGACCTTCTTCTTGACTCCCAAGAAGACCGGCGAGGAGACGGGCGTCCCATCCTGAACCCTGAAGCGCTGCTGAACAAGTTTATCAAGCCAAAGAGGTCGGATGGAACCCCTCGAGTCGGTTCCTGAGGATTTGTCCCGTGAAGGGGAGATGGGGTCGTCTTCTGGACTGTGGATGAAAGCGCCTACCTTCACGTCCCAGTCACCAAATCCGACCGTCGCTGGCTCAGGATTCAATACAGGGACCCAGGCGTACAGTGGACGTGTCTCCCTTCGGACTTTCAACCTCTCCCAGGGTCTTCACGTTCGTGACCCGGGAAGTGGGCGCCTTCCTCAGGGACAGGGGGTCAACTCTGCATGTACCTGGACGACTGGCTAATCTACGAGATTCCGTCGCCAAAGGCGAAGTCCGAGATGGTCCGTCGAACAATCCAGGTCGTTGCAGAGGCTGGGCTTTATCGTCAATTTCGTCCAGCTTGACCCCTCCCAGGACCTGAGGTCTCTGGGTGCACGGCTGCAAGTGCTTCCCGGCATTTCAGGAAACCATCGGGCCGAGCGGGGGGGTGGGGTGGAGGTTGTTAATTCGACCCGCGACCTCACATGGGCCAAAACTCAATCCGGGCCCCGTCGAGACTGGCTTCGCTTCCTCGGCTGCTGGCCAGTCGCGCCTCGATCTTGTCCCGTACTGTCGCCTACAATGAGGTGCTTAAACTGCAACCTCGGGCGGGCCATTACGGCCGATCGGGGCCCAGATTCCCGTCTGATCCCATCAACGGCGGGATCCGGAAACACCTGACATGGTGGTCATCTCGACCCCCAACCTGACGCGGGGAATTTCTTTCCCCGCACGTCCAGTCGAAACAGTAATCACGACGGACGCGTTCGAAGTCGGGGTGGGGGGGGATTGACCCTGGAGATCTGAGTGTCTCGGAGAACCGTGGGTCCCTGACCGAGGCAAGCGCCCATGTTCAAATCGTCTATCGAAATTGTGGGCGTCGAGAAGACTCGTCCACTTCGAGACGATGGTGACCAACACCAGTGTCCTGGTCCAGACGGACAATTCATGAAACGCCAGTCTATCGATAGAAAACATCTAGCGTGGACTGCGTGGCCATTTACACAGATCGAATCGGTGTCAGTGGTAATAACCTCTGACACAGGACGATAGGTATAGGTAATTGCATTGAGTTTAAAAGCGTTACCCTTTTCCCCCAAAATTACATACCTGATTTTATCTGGTGATGCACTTATTTCCCTTTTTCAGAGTAGTGTCATTATTACCAATCACGTTAGACACAATTGTTAAACTTAAAAAAACATCACGAAGATTGCAAAAAATTGAAAGACTCGTATTAAAAACAGAAAGAAAAACTGTGTCGTTTCACTACCACAGAGGTTCTGAATGGTTGTGATAAACCGCTTTTCACACAAATGACCCGAGGTAATTTTAACATTCCCTGCTATAGGGAAATCATTACGCCACTTACACTGATCAAATTGTGGTGTGAAATATAGAGTGTTACCATCAAGGGGAAAAAGGCCCGTTTTTTTTTTTAATTTTTTAGGTTTTTTCTTTTTTTAAACCTTTTTACATTTTAAAAATGATTGTTTGTTAATAACTAGATAAAGGTAAGAATTATTTTTTTTTCTGCATTAGAGTTTGATGGTGAAGCAGCTATTTCGTTAGAGCCATTGATTTACACGATTGTTCACTGGTATGCGGGAGTATCCCGATATGCCTTGGAAATTCCTAGACGAAAAACTTGTAATGTGCAAAGTGCTATCCGTGTGTTGGTAACGGAAATGATTGATTTATTGGGATATGTGCAATCTGAAACCTGGATTTAGTCTACCCTTGTGTTAAAAATGAGTTTGACATGACCTTATACGTCCTTGATATTATTTATACACTTGAAGTTTGACAACATCGCCGGGTGGACGAAATATGTTTGGAAAACATCAAAATTTTGCGTTTATGGAGATATTACATCAACAGGGGTATGGTAATAGTTTAATGAACATGTAACCATGCATTTGGGGCATAAAAGAATGAATAACTGACTTTTGAAAGGGTTTTAGGAGCACGATAAAATTTTGTAAATTAAGGCAAAAGTAACACGGATTTATAACGCAATGCAAATTACCTGTCGTCTTTGTAGAGGAGTAACACTCTAACACAGATTCGAATCTGTGAAGTGAGGTGGCCATTTCAGGCAACGATGCCGACGGATGGGGGATAGCGGCGTTCGCAGAGGGATTGGTCCCTCATTGGGACCTTAAATACCGTCATTAGACTACCTAAACTAGGCATCCGTTCGAACCTATGAGGAGGCTTCACTTAAAGCATGCACTCTCAAAGACGGCCTTCCGGTCGCACGTGGCTCCGGGAGACGATGCTCTGAGATTAAAAACGTCTCAATCTCGGCATCAGAGATCTCCGTGACAGGGGGTATTAAGATGTTTCTCAGGCCGGACTTTCTGGCAAAAAACGAGACATCTTCCTTTAGACACTCGGCCATAATCCTACCCCGGGATAGCCAGCAGTGCGTCTGGCCTGTGGCACAGAGATCCGCCTGTGGTGTCCTGTTCGGGCCCAGGAGTACTATAAGCGCCAAACCGCTCTCTCAGGGGCTGACCGACGGGGTTGTTTCTCACTCACGCTGCCCCCATGGTCCCGCGTCAAAGGCGACGCTAAGACAGATGGATTTCCGCGGTTATCACTGCTTCCGGTGTTGTGGTGGTGACGGTCCCTCAAGGGCCCGGGCTCATTCTGTTCAAAACATCGCTTCCTCTTGGGCCTACCATCGCGGGATCTCAATCGCCGAAATTTGCAAGCAAGCATGTCGGGGAGGGCCCTCCCCCACGTTTTCGTCGGTTTGTACTACAGAAACGTAAGAAACGCCACAAGAAGACGTTGCAAGAGCTCTTCTGCAGAAGCGAAACACACTAAATTACCCAAACATTCCACATACCTAAGTTTGCCGACCATGACACTCCACCTGGAGTATCCGCATGTTAGGTGATCATGCTATGTGTTTCAAACTTTAATGATGTGCATCCGGATGTCCATCTATGTGTCTTTATGTTTTGGTGTATCCGTCCCATCTTTGGCTTGCATCCATGAGCCGCTCGGAAACTATTATGTTCCACCTCAAACTAGTAGGAGCTAGTCTGGGGTTGATTGAAAATATTCATTCAACGAGGGGTTAAGGCATATGTTTCAGTCAACATGGTTTAAAAGGAAATCAGATAAGTGTACATGATTTAGTCAAAACATGTTATGTTATATAAATCATATAAATGCGGCCTTTTGATTTTTCCTTTCCAATGTTGACTTCCCACTCCGCCCCTACCCCACAACATAATAGGTTGTGCGTCCGTGTGGGCCTGGGCCAAAACAGAGCTGAGGAGGAGCAATGGCCGACAGGTGTGACCTGGGGTCACTGGGATGGACGGTCCATTCTTAGGGGTGTTTTGGTATTTGTTATTTGATTTTGGGGCATTCTTCTCAAGAAAGAAATGCAAGTGTTTCAGTTCAACAGTGAAAGGAAATGGCCTCAGTGATATGATTATAAAACATAACATGTTTTGACTAATTTGATCAATTTTGGTGTTTTCTTGTTATAAACGTTTCCAAATTATATATTTCATGGGCATATTCGAATCAGCATGTGAAAAATGGCATTTATGGTTTGTTTGTTTTTAGATGGCATCCCCAAATGACTGCAAATATTTGTGAAGCCATCTCAAATGCCACTGACTTTGTCTTTATAACTTACACAAAATTGCCCAGCATACAAGAGTAGAAAGCGTTTGATGGTTCAATCAGCTGTAGTCCAGGTGTAAACATGTGTTTGTTTCCGCCGCTGTGAGCTCATGGCCAAGTTTGGGCAGCCCACTGTGAGGAGTTATTACCCTAGCATTCATTGTTTTGACTGGAAGGTACGTAGAATGCATTGGAAAAGTTGGATATGCTCTATCACCAGTAATTACTAGCGTTCAAAGGGGGTGGGGGGGGGGGGGAGGGGGGGGCGGGGAGGCGAGAAAAAAGTTTTTAAGGGTAAGCCCAGCAGTTTAATTATATAAAAAAAAAAAGTTTCCATCTTGATTTACTAACCATTGGTCCAAACCACAATTGTAAAGGGTTTTGTCCAATGTTTTAAAACCGTTTTCATGTGAGAGTTAAAAATGATTTGAGCATGGGGCTATTCGCAATCCGGCCATAGACCTTTAATAGTACTCGCCTCTTGTCCCCAATTTCAGAATAGGTTCCGTAATCCTATTACTTAAGATGAATATCAATGGTAAAAAACATGGTTAAAAACTTGGGTAGTGGGCCCAGTGTAGTTTGGCAATCATATTTTGAGCTTTTCCAGGTATGAATAATGATCAAATTACAAAGAAAATTTGACTCCGCTTTACTTCCAGGGTGGTGTATGGATTTGAGACGATGAAGTACGAGACAGGGCCCACCTTTTATATGACACAGGGGTAAAGAAAGACAAAACAGAAGGCACTGAACTCTGTATTATATAATTCATGGTAGGCATGGTCATTTATCTCTAAATGTCAATCGTGTCAGGGCTCTTGGTATATGTGATGCGATCTGGGAGAACCCGCCACATGGTGGGAAATTATATTTTGCAGTTTTTTTACTATCCACTGCAGATGTTTGAACATACAAAGAGTTGCAAATTACAAATTCTTTGATACACTTTACTGAAAAATTGCTGATCATTTTAAATCTAATATTGTGAGAGCAATTGGGGTAAATTTGATGATTGAACCATTAGTTGTAAGAATAATAAGCAACATTAGTAAGTTAACCTTTGAGGATTCAAGGCACCCTAAGAGAAAACAAACAAGCCAGAAATAAATAAACAATACTACGCGTGAAAGAAAACTTTTGTAAAGAAGGGAGTTTTCAAAGGGTTCTCTGAAACTTAAAACAACATGCCGCTATGTGCATTGGAACAAAATTCCTAGTTAGGTACAGTTTAGGTCAGGGGTCACGCCCTAAGTGTGCGTTTCTGCTCCAGGACGCATATTTTATTATGGATGCACAAATTAAAAAATTAGAAGAAGCGAGTGCGTCCTACGGAGCACAAAATGAGGTTTACATCAAACACAAACAGTGTTTATTACCGATTGTGTTCTTAATTTGTGGATGTAATCGGAAAAAACGCTTAGCCAGTAATTTGTCTCAATACCACTTGTAATAATTCCCACAATCATTTGGTAAATGAGAAGAGTATGTGTAGAATGTAAAAGAAGGACTGCACACAAAAATCCCCTATGAGACCAGTGTCATGCACCAAAGTGTCCAATTTCCATACCCACAATTCATTGTAAGTGAGTGATGAACATGTGCAAATATTGCAGCCAAAATGCGCGTGTAGCGCCGGTTCGACGGCTTCTCGAAATTTCACGAGCAGCTGTTTCTCTCCGATACTGGTTCTACAATGTGAAATCAAAAGCTCACTTATCACTTAATTGTGGGGGATTATACGAGTAAGCGGGTGAATGAAATATGTGAACCATGGTTAGAAACTAGGCGTATTGACAGTGATATTCGCCATGGACAGTGGTGAAAAGGTGGCGTAATAAAGGGCAGTGGAACTAGTATGAAGTAGTATATCAGAAGACTGGGAGGGTTAGCATCAAGTAGACAAGTCGGGCCGATGTTTCTGCAAGGTGTATGTCGAAGCAAACAGAGGTGGATTTAAAAGTAAGAGCAAAAAACGCATTGAAATGGGGGGACAAAAGCTGATAATGTATGCGTATAATCGAGTATGTTGACCCGCACCATCTGGACCCCACAAAATTCAGTACGGACCCCAAAATTTGTAAATTCAAGGTAGCTAAGGGGTCATTAAAACCTTGGCACTACCCTGGAACTTTCGGGTTTAAGGTTTGAAAATTAGAGCTTACATTTGTAAATTAGGCAACACAACAAAATAGGACATGACGATGAAAACATACGCTAGGGAAAGCTCATTAGTAGCAATGTTGTACCACCTAAAGTAGGGTGGAGGGAATTGTGTATTTTACAGGGACGAGCACTCAATCTCAATTCTGCAATGAAGGTCCTATCTGTAACCAGTTTGTTTCTTTAAGTTGAAGTTTCTGTCTTGGCTGAAAGAGCTTCCCACACCTAACCTAGACCCAACTGCGGATGCCTTTGACATGCAGACCGTTCCTTGGAAACCACTCCTCTGGCAGAACAGAAAGCTCCAGAAGCTGTACCGACAGCAGCTAAGCAAGCAGACAGGATTGTGGCTCCACGCAAGAAAAGAAATAATATGCTGGGGTGCGTTTAAAGCATGTTACATACAAAATTACATACCTGATTTTATCTGGTTGATGCACTTATTTCCCTTTTTCAGAGTAGTGTCATTATTACCAATCACGTAGACACAATTGTTAACTTCCAAAACATCACGAAGATTTCAAAAATTGAAAGCTCGTAATTGAAAAAAAAGAAAGAAAACTGGTTCGTTTCACTACACAGAGTCTGAATGTTTGTTGATAAACACATTTTCACACAAATGACCCGAGGTCATTTTAACATTCTCTGCTATTGGGAAATCATTACGCCACTTACACTTCATCAAATTGGTGAAATATAGAAGTGTTACCATCAGAAAAGGCCCGTGAAATTTGCAAATGGTTAATACGCCATTCATATTTTATTATTTTTCAATTTAAAAATGATTGTTAATAATAGATAAGTAAGTATTATTTTTTATTCTGCGTAGAGTTTGATGAAGCAGCAATTTCGTTAGAGCCATTGATTTACACGATGTTCACTGGTCTGCGGGAGTATCCCGATATGCCTTGGAAATATCCTCGCGAAACTTGTAATGTGCGAAGTGCTATCCGTGTGTTGGTAACGGAACATGATGAATTTCGGGATATGTGCAATCATGAAAACTGGATTAGTCTCCCTTGTGTAAAAATGAGTTTGACATGACCTTATACGTCACTTGATATTATTTATACACGTGAAGTTTGACAACATCGCCGGGTGGACGAAATATGTTTGGAAAATCATAAAAAATGTTGCCGTTTATGGAGATTTACATCAACATTGGTATGTGTAATTAGTTTCATGAACATGTTAACCATGCATTTGGGGCATAAAACGAATGAATAACTGAATTTGAAAGGGTTTTAGAGCACGATAAAATTTGTAAATAAGGCAAAAGTAAACACGCTTTAAACGCAATGCAATTACCTGTCGTCTGTGGTAGAGGAGTAACACTACCACAGATTCGATCTGTGAAGTGGCCATTATCAGGCAACGATGCCGAGATAGCGGCTTTTCGCAGAGGGCTGGTCCCTCCTTGGGACCTAAATACCGTCTTAGACTACCTAACTAGGCCTCCGTTCGAACCTATGAGTGAGGCTTCACTTAAGCATGTCACTCTCAAGACGGCCTTCCTGGTCGCACTTGGCTCCGGGAGACGATGCTCTGAGATTAAAAACATCTCAATCTCGGCATCAGAGTTCTCCCGGGACAGGGTTAAGCTGTTTCTCAGGCCAGACTTTCTGGCCAAAAACGAGACATCTTCCTTTAGACACTCGACCATCATCCTACCCCGGATCGCCAGCAGTTCGTCGGTGTGGGAGGATCGCCTGTGGTGTCCTGTTCGGGCCCAGGAGTACTATAAGCGCCAAACCGCTTCTCTCCGGGGCTCGAACGACGGGTTGTTTCTCACTCACGCTGCCCCCCATGGTCCCGCGTCAAAGGCGACGCTAACCAGATGGATTTCCGCGGTTATCACTGATTCCGGTGCGGTGGCGGGTCCCTCACGGGCCCGGGCTCATTCTGTTCAAAACATCGCTTCCTCTTGGGCCTACCACCGCGGGATCTCAATTGCCGAAATTTGCCAAGTAATGTCGTGGAGGGCTCCCACAACGTTTTCGTCGGTGTACTACAGAAACGTAGAAACGCCACAAGAAAGCGTTGCAAGGGCTCTTCTGCAGAAACAACACTAAATCTACCAAAACATTCCACATACCTAAGTTGCCGACCATGACACTCGCCCCGGAGTATTCCGCCTGTTAGGTGAGCATCTGTGTGTTTCAACTTTAATGATGTGCATCCTGGATGTCCATCATATGTGTCTTTATGTTTTGGTGTCTCCGTCCCATCCTTTGGCTGCATCCGTTGAGCCGCGCTCGGAAACTATTATGTTCCACCTCCGACTAGTAGGAGCTAGTCTGGTGTTGATTGAAAATATTCATTCAACGAGGGTTAATGCATATGTTTCAGTCAACATTGGTTTAAAGGAAATCAGCTCAGTGTAATGATTTAGTCAAAAACATGTTATGTTTTATAAATCATATGACTGAGGCCTGATTTCCTTTCCAATGTTGACTTCCCACTCCGTCCCTGCCCCACAACATAATAGTTCGTGGGTCCGTGTGGGCTTGGGCCAAAACAGAGCTGAGGAGGAGCAATGGCCGACGGTGTGACCTGGGGTCACTGGGAGGAACGGTCCATTTCTTTTTAGGGGTGTTATTTGTATTTTGGGGCATTTCACTTCTCAAGGAAAATGCATATGTTTTAGTCAACATTGGAAAGGAAATCAGGCCTCAGTTATATGATTTATAAAACATAACATGTTTTTGACTAATTTTGATCAATTTTGTGTTTTCTTGTTATAAACGTTTCCAAATTATATATTTTCATGAGCATATTCAGAATCAGCATGAAAAATGCATTTAATGTTTGTTTGTTTTTAGATGGCATCCCAAATGACCTGCAAATATTTGCGAAGCCATCTCAAATGCCACTGACTTATGTCTTATAACTTACACAAAATTGCCCAGCATACAAAGAGTTAGAAGCGTTTGATGGTTCAATCTGTTGTTTTGTTTCAGCCGCTGTGAGCTCATTGGCCAAGTTTGGAGCCCACTGTGAGGAGTTATTACCTAGCATCATTGTTTTGCTGGAAAGGTAAGTAGCATGCATTGAAAAGTTTGGAATGCTCTATCCCCAGTACATTACTAGGCTGTTCAAAGGGGGGGGGGGAGGAGAAAAAGTTAAGGGGTAAGACCCAGTTTAATTATATTAAGTTTCCATCTTGATTTAATTACCTTGGTCCAAACACAATTGTAAAGTTTTGCTCCAATTTTTTAAACCGTTTTCATGTGAGAGTTAAAAATGTAATTTTGAGAACTGGGGCTATTTAGCAATCAGGACATAGACCTTTAATAGTACTCGCCTCTTGTCCCAATTTCAGAATCGGTTCCTGTAATCCCTATTACTTAAAATGAATATCAATGGTAAAAAACAATGGTAAAAACTTGTGTAGTGGTCCCAGTTTAGTTTGGCAAATCATATTTTGAGCTATTCAGTATGAATAATGATCAACATTTCACAAAGGAAAATTTGACTCCGCTTTACTTCCAGGTGTTTACTGGATGGAGACGATGAAGTACGAGACAGGGCCACCTTTTATCTGACAGTGCTTAAAGAACAACAGAAGGCACTGAACTCTGCTTATATACTTAATGGTAAGGCATGTCATTTATCTTATAAATGTCATCTGTGTAGGGTCATTGGTATATGTGATGCGATCTGGGAAAACCTGCCACATGGTGGGAAATTTATATTTTGAGTTTTTACTATCACTGCAGAGTTTGAAATATTACAAAGAGTTGCAAATTACAAATTCTTTGATACACTTTACTGAAAAAATTGCTGATCATTGTTAATATCTATCTTGTGAGAGCAATTGGGGTAAATTTGATGAAACCTTAGTGTAAGAATAATAAGCAACATTAGTAAGTTAACCTTTGAGGATTCAAGGCACCCTAAGAGAAAACAAACAAGCCAGAAAATAAAATTAAAAAATACTACGCAGTGAAGAAAACTTTAGTAAATAAGGGAGTTTTCAAAGTGTTCTCTGAAACTTAAAACACTGCCGATATGCATTGGAACAACATTCCTAGTTTAGGTACAGTTTAGGTCCAGGGGTCACGCTAAGTTGCGTTTCTGCATCCAGGACGCCTATATTTTATTCTGGATGCACAAATTAAAAAATTAGACGAGCTAGTGCGTCCCTACGGACGCACAAAAATTGATGTTTACATCAAACACAAACAGCTGTTTTATACGATTGTGTTCTTAATTTGTGGATGATAAATCGGAAAACGCTAGCCAGTAATTTTGTCTCAATACCACATGTAATAATTCCCACAATCATTTGGTAAATGAGAAGAGTATGTGTAGAATGTAACCAGAAGTACTAGCACACAAAAATCCCATTATGAGACCATCATTTTCATGCACCAAATTGTCACAATTTCCATACCCACAATTCATTGTAAAGTGAGCTGATGACATGTGCAAATTGCAGATGCGCATGTGTATCGCCGGTTCGACGGCTTCTCGAATTCACGAGCGTTTCTCTCCCGGTACATGAGTTCTACAATGTGACATCAAAAGCTCACTTATCACTGCGTTGTGGGGAATTATACGAGTAAGAGGGTGAAATCTGTGAAACCATGGTAGAACTAGGCGATATTGACAGTGATATTCGCCATGGACAGTGGTGAAAAGGTGGCGTAATAAAGGGCAGTGGAACTAGTATGAAGTAGTATATCAGAAGAAATGGGAGGTAGAATCAGTAGACAAGTCGGCGATGTTCTGCAAGGTGTATGTCGAAGCAAAAGAGCGTGGATTTAAAGTTAAGCACCACTCTGGACCCCCAAAATTCAGTACG
>JAMKCH010031490.1:0-22210 GCA_023653785.1 Ophioderma brevispina | reverse complement strand
CCAAATTAAATAATGAAAGTATTATTTTACAAAGGAGTAAAATGTCCACTTTTAGAGTCAGTTAGGGGATGAGATGGAGGGTTAAGTGTTTGTTTTTGTGAAATGGGAGTATTTGTGTTTTTGTGGGTGGGGTGGTGGGTTTCACGACTGAATTTGCTCTGTACTGGTCAAAGATGTTGAGGCATTTTCAACTGAATGCAAACAAGTCATTCCTTCATATTATATTGCATGAAAGCTCCATAATCCCTCATTGAAGTTTTGACTTGAGACAAGTTTTGTGCAATGGTTCCTTCACAAGTATGAAAAAACTCATATGCACAGATAACAATCTCACATTTGAAAGAAATTGAGGGCATTCTTCAAATAATGCCTGTGTCCAGATGATGGTGGCCAAGCCTCTTTTAATACAACTCGCCCAAATGAATCAAAATAGATTACAGTATTATAGGCACAAACCAAATTAAAGGGATAAGCAGTGATTTGCTAATCCGAATGATTAAAAAAATCATCAAAATTCATATTTTTGTATTTTTGTTACCGGCATGGATGTGCAAACATAACCTGCAAGTGGTTGGCTTGAAATCTGTGTATTAAAGACAAGACAGTACTTTTTATCTGATTCTGTAATTTCTATATGTGCATATCAAAATTCCAACTTGAGATCAAAAAGCCTTTCCCTGTGGATATCCCAGATTTATAACTGTGATATTGTGTACCATGATACAGTTTGACCTCAAAAACAAACATTATGGATCTTTGTTTATTCTGTACTGGTGTAAACCACAATCTGCTGTTCAGTGTAGATTTTGAGACACCATTGCTGTATTTCTATTTGAGGAATGAAATTTGTTTAACCGTTTCCTGCAAATAGTTAATTTTGTTCACTATTTGGTGGTTTGTTTCTACATTACAGCAGTTATATAGAATTGTACACAATTATCCTTGATTTTATAAGTTGAAAGAAATGCATTTCCACATTTTTCAAATCTCTCGCATTATCGCTGCTAATCCCTTTAAGCTTTGATGTGGGTCGGTCATGGTGTTCCCATCATCATCATGAGAGGTAGTTATAGAGCAGGAGCAGAATATCATAGGGTCCTTATTTAGGAAGTTTGTTCATGCCCAACTACATCTAAGGTTTGACACCTTTAGTAGTTAGTATGGACCCTCTACATCAATGCAAGGTAGTTAGTGGTGTCAAATTGTGGTGTCACTTTTTCAGTAAGGGCCAATTTAAGTTTACACAGGGTGTCAAACTTTTAAATTACTCCAATCATGTTGAAATATATGCCATATTGTCCATCTAGTCACAAGGATTCCAAAAATGTATAGTTTGTACCATCTATGACCATTGGATTTAAAGTTATTTGGTAAAAATGGCTAAAAGTGCAAAAAAAGGTCAAACTCAATTTGTACAGGAGTTAACTTTGAAAGTTACTCTGATTATATTTTAACGTTTGCAAATTATTGCCTGAGGAATGAGGACTCCCAAAAAGTATAGTTTGATTATGTTAAATGTTTACTTCCCGAGCTAAAGGTCAAATAGTCAATGCCAATGGGATTTGTTGCCACATGACCTATGTTGTCACATAACTATGATGAACTCTGTGCATTACAGAAATGTACAAATATTCCTTATTTTGACCACATTCAGGTAATGACATTTTTGTTTCATTTTGGTACCAAAATTGGAACAACTTTCTGATTGTGAGCCCTTGTAACAAATTGAAAATTGACCCCTTTGCACTTTTGCATTTTTACCATTATAACTCTAAAACCAATGGTCATAGATGGTACAAATATACCATTTTTGGGAATCCCTTGTGACGAGACGGACAATATTGCATACATTTCAACCATGATTGGAGTTATTTAAAAGTTTTTTGACCCCTGTGTTGTAAAATTAAATTGGCCATATGAAAAGGGACACCACAATTTGACACACTAACTACCGTGCATTGATGTAGAGGGTTCATTAGAGGGTCCATTCTAATCCCAAAGATGTTCAAAGCTGAGATGTTTTAGTGGGACATGAAACGATGATGTTGTTTGACCCAAAGTCCTTGCTCCCGCCTATTCAAACTGCTTAGATGGTTGATTGCATCAAATTTCAGTCATATTGTCTTCCATGAGAGTTGCCAGCTCAGGACCCACACATTTCAACTCCAGTATCTTCTAGAAGGGTGTGCAGATATATTTTATTCCTTGTGCAAGTAATACAGTGGTGGCTCCAGGAGAATTAACTTGCTAGCCGCTTCTTCTTGGTAGCGTTAAAAAATGACCCCCAGCCCTTGCTCTTCTTTCTATCATTTTTGTGTCACATGCCTTAAGGCAGGAAAAGAACCATAGGGATCACTTTGTCCACGTGTCTGTTGGTCGGTTGGGAAAAAAGGGTTAACATTTGCTGTAATATCCACATGTACTTTGATGGATTTAAACCAAATTTGGCTCACCAGGTGCAACATGACATCCCCCATTGTGATGAGGTCAAAGGTCACTACCAAGGTCAAAGGCATGCGAGGTAATCAAGTTGTAAGATAGGCCGAAAATGTAAAATTGGAACCTCATTTGAAAAGTTGATGTTTGCAAGTGGAACCAAGCTTGGTTTATGGGTTTTACATGCAATCCCTATTTGTTGATGAGGTCAAAGGTTCACATATCAGCCAAAGTTATGGGAGGCCTATCATTAACCAAACCACGCCACGGCAGGCGGACACAGCGGTCGAGGACCGAGTATTTTTGTGGCTATGGCTCGTATACAACCTTTTCCGAATAATAACCATTTAGAAAATAAACCGTAAGTGGAGTGATTTTCCGCTCCACTGGTTTTGGATAAGAAAATATGGCTTGTAACATAAAAAATTCAGGATTTTTTCTGTCAAGATTTTGTGTTTGCGTGTTAACCCAATGGCGACGTCTAAAAATTGGATTTTTCTTGGCCATCATCGGTCTGTTGTCCTTAAAATCAACTGGAAACTGGAATGTTTTGCTACACAAAGTGACGAGCTTGCAAGTCTAATTGGTGTTTTAACAAGTCAAACAAGTTTTACTTTATTGTAAAGTATTATATTTGTATTAAAATTGAAAAAGGGTGAGGGTTTGTATAACTAAAATACTAATATGAATACCAATTTAATCAAGTACATGTGTGCTAATTAATGCAATGGCAATTCCTAGTTTGGGGATTTGAAAATCCTGAGAGATATAGCTTCCTCCGAGATATTATCCTTGGTAAATAAGATAAGGCTCAAAAGTATGGGATAATTTCATGCTAATTTAGTATAATTTGTCAAGTACGTGCAAAGAAGGTCATAAGTGCCAGTAGCTCTGCCCATGTGATAGATCATGTAATGCCATGTATTAGGAATGACTTATCTTTCCTGGAGTCAGTGGCTCTTGAAATGGTTCTTCAGCAGTCAACTGTGTCCGCCTGCAGAATCCTTTCAAGAGCCACTACCAAATATTTGGGCATATTAGTATTTTGAGAATTTCTGACAAACAGCAGCTATGGGCACTTAAGACCATCTTTCATTGACACAATAAATTGTACGGCATGTCGTCCCAAAATGATATTGAGTTCGCCCTGATGATAAAATGTTATCAGAAAATATATGTTTATAGAATTGTGTATTTGCAAAGATCTAAGAGTTCGAACATAACTGAAAAACTATTAAAGTGCTTTTTCTTTTTCTTCGTATACTAGCAGCTCATTCAACTCAATACTGTGGTAACTCCTCAACAATAAACCTTAACCTGAAAAATGCCTTACAACAAAGGCTAACATATAGAATCGTGTTTGATAGTGTCTCCACTTTGACAGTTGTATCCATGAAAAAAGACGTTTCATTTGTGTTTTTGTACGACCTAGAAGCGAGTGGGGAAAGCTGGGCCTAGTGGTTAGGGGTGCTTGCCTGTGGCGCAAATTCCAAAATCCCCCCTGGGTTTCTAATCCCCCTGTGGGTCCTTCTGGGGATTTATTTTGGTGCTCAATTCTGGTTTAATCTGTATACAGCTATTGAGTAAATACAGAATAACACCGCTCTCCTCCATGGGTCACTTGGAATTGGGCAATGAATCATGAAAGCACACCGTCCTTCGGAGGGGATTTTAAGCCGTCGGTCCCGTTACAGAGAGTCACACTAACATGTACATCGCAGTCAGTGTAAAATAGAGTAAGATTGTAACCCCTGACTGTTCCATCCGCCCCCCACTCCCTCCAAAAGTGGGGCCATGTGTTAGGAGCGCGTACAGGATACACGCGCCTCGTTCAGCTCACTCAGGTTTGATAAATCCTTGACACCACCACAAGCCATTACTACGACTTGTGGACAACTACGAAGAACCTAGAATTGCCACACAATTGTTAATTTTCAACATTGTACTCAATACAATAAAAGATCAGCTTGTAATTTCGGTTAAAATATTGAAGGCATTCTTTAGACTAATCCATGGGTAAATTTGAAGAGCATATTGGAATATTATCATGCAGTACTAATTTTTTCGTAAAATAAATATACAGTTTGCCATACTTTGTCTACTTAGTGGGTGACCCAATCATGGTCTGATTTTTCTCCCTCACACCTGGAGGATATCCCAAAATTTCTAATATCAAAGATTTGAGTTGAAGTGTGTGTAAAATTAATGTTATCCGACCACATTTTGCTTAGATCTCAATGCCCAGAATTTTTTTGTTGGATATTTTTCTCATTACCCCGGTCAGTTAACTTTTTTGGGGGGGTGTACCAGTTTATTCACCACAGAGTAAAATTTATAAAATGTATATTGTTGGGGAAAAACACTGAATAAGGATTCAAGAGTAAAGTTTTTGTTCTAAACGAAACATAATCCCCCCATACAGACGGAGGTGTGGATAGGGTCCAAGTCGAATGTAAATGGAAAATCAGGATTCACTATTAAATCTGGGGATAGGTTTTTTTTTTTTGAATTCCTAACCGTCGGCCCCTTGCACGAAACAAAAATTATTCTGATTTTCTAGTGGTATCTGAAATTAATGTGAATCATTTTGAACTATACCTAAAGGGCCCTATAAAATTCTGCATTTTTTTTCATTTCATGTATATAGTTTTTTCTAGGTCAGTCCACAATGGTACAAGATGACACAATGGACATGAAATATGAATGTTCATATACTTCATTACATTCAGTAAGACATGAAATGTAATTTTCATTGGTTGATAGTCTTTTTAGATATTTTTGGAACCTGTACTTGGCTCTCCTGAGTAATACAGGTTATATATCCCGTATCATACAGTCGCTTTATCAGTATCATCGCGCGGGCGTCAATTACTGCATAATCTAGTATCTGCGTAAGCCGCCATACGATACGGACCGCACTGTAAGCGTGTACGCGCTTAGAAATAACATTCCTCCCCTCAGTAGAAAGGTAAAAATTGAGCTGTGGCATAGATTTAAATATGAAATTAAAACAAGGTTCATTTAGTTTTAATAAGATTGTAAATCATGTCTACTGAATGCTAAATTTGTTACCCCTCTTGTTTCTCAACACGCGCAAAATATCAATGGTTTGGTGCCATACCACACGGCCTAGGGTGGTATGGTCACAAAACCATTGAAATATCCCCTGTTTGTTCATCTGCAATACAAAAGATAATAGTGTCAAAACTAATTGTGGCAGCCACTGGGAGAAATAAGCAACTCAAGTAATTTCTTTTGATCGCTATTTTTAAGGATTACCACACAAGTCATGGCAAAAACTGTAATCTTAGAAATTTTGTGTGTGTGAATGGAATCATCTAGCTGATTATCTTTCTTTAGTAGACAGTAGTAAATATTATGAGTTCTAAAGCACATTATATAGAGGGTTCGAAAGGTATGCCTTGCATAGCTAATAGCAGTCAGAAGTATTGCCAAATGAGCATTACATAATGATCCCTCACTTATTAATCCTTATCCCACTGGTTGTTTTTAATTGTACCACACAACACACCATAACACTTTCAAAAGTGAGTGACATAGAAAATGTTTTTCCAGTACATTTATAGTGTATTATTACCTCTGCTCTGCCATTAATTGAAATGCAGCATCTGATGGTCAGTTTACTGCCCATTATTCTGCAATAATGGGTCGCCAGTGCATTTTCCTGATTAAATCAAGCTGTTTTAGGTAATAGAATGAAATACAGGGTTTGCAGTATCCTTTATGGGCTCATAGTATCCTCGGCCAGAAAAACTTTCAAATAAATGGACTCGGGCTGCCTCGCCCATTATTTTAGTTTTTCTGACCTCAGGGAACAAACATGAAATTCGCCCATAAAGATACGGCATCACCCTTGTAGTTCTTTTTGTTATTTTTGAGAATTTTTAAAAGAATCCCAATTATGTAAATTTGAATCCTTGACAAGCACAAGATAAATAATAAACTTATTGGTACTTTCAGATTGCCTTTCTCAGCAGAGATGTAATAGAATGTAACCAAAAAGTCCTAAAAAATCATGTAAATGTTGCAAAATGAGGGTCCATAAACAAGCTGAAATAAAAGTTTGGGAATTTGAGTAACCTATTCCTGAAAATTTGTACAGATTCCCGTTGGCCAATACACAGGTACAAGCATCCACTGGAGGGTATTAAAAGTCTTGTTCGCTTATTTGGGCAATAGTTTTTGACCGAATTAATAAAAGAAAATAACATTTAAGACCTTTAATTAAACCCGTCTCCATTATAACAGTATTAATGTTTGTGTCTTTATAGTGTTGATGTTTGGTGGAAAGCCGGGGTGGAAAGGGAATAAAAGCCCTTAATAAAATAGCCTTATCAAACGCAGTTCCCGGATCCAGTTTGTTTCTTATTCGTAAGCAAAGTGGCAATAATGTATAAAACAATATAACCCAATTTTAGTAAAAAGCAGAATATGGGAATAAATACATGTGTCATAGATTTCGTTAGAACTTATCTTTTCATCAGATACATAGCATCGAAGGGCCAATCTTCAGTCACGTTTGTGACCAAAAGCCCTGTGATTTAACTACTTTCAACCAATGCTTTTTACATTATTAATAAACCTTCACTTCCAACTCTAACCAAAAATGTTTCCCTTTCAATTGGGTAGATTGGGTATTTTGGAGCTTTCTCCCCTCCTACTTAAAACTACTCTCATAGATCATTCAGATTTACTTGAAGTTGGTGCAGCTTATGCGCTCACAACCCATCCTGAGCACTTCAGTAATACATTGGCTCAAGTTCCTAAAAAAATAATTACCAATATTATGCATCATTTGCACAGTAAAGTGATCTTATGGCATTTGTCAAATCCCTTAAATGTTTAAACCATGTCGGCCCTCTTTCCCGTCAATATGACGCACTGTGGATTCATGCAAGGGCGTTGACGCAGAGATACATGGCCATACTTCATGTCCAAAGGGATTATGACAAACGCTATAATAAACATTTGAGGACAAGTACAGCTAGCTGCTGAGTTGCACAAGGTACATTATGTGTGCTGAAGTTCTAAGAGGAAACAATCCTGTAAACCCAAGATAGGCTACATGACGTACATGCTATTCATCAATTCAGTGATTTTATGGTAGCTTATTGGAAGTCAACCATTGCCCACACCTACGTGGGGGAAAAACTCACTGGGCCCACCACTACACTAGCTGATCAAAACCACTCAATCAATTCCACCATAGGGAAATTTCCACTTCTCTAGTATTCTACTGTGTATGAAAAAATAAAGCTTTTTGCATGTGAAATCACTTTCTATTTTGGCATTTTTTGATTAAAACTTCTAAGAAAACCATACTTCTATACCCAATTTTTTATCAATCTACGGTTTCATAGTTAACCGTTTCATTCAGAATTTACCTTAATACTAATAAAATGAGTAAATAAAACCCATTAGTGTATGATAGCCATAGATCCTTTAACTGAAGCCAATTGGATAATTCCCCTCTGTTTGTCAAATCATAACTCCTCTTGAAACTTGCACATCAGTCAACTAGTTTCATGCTTCAATTGTTTTTACTTTTTGGATAAATTGAAATGACATTGATCTCATTCATAATCGATGGTGGCATATTTAGGTGGTTTTCATTAGACAGTGTGAAGAGGGTTAAAAATAATCTGCTTGACATTTCTGCACACCATCAGGCTACGTAAAGGCTGACTCGAATTGCCTTTCTGACATAATTGCTTTTAAGTATATTAATGAAACATTTTTTTTGAGGTGAATCAGTTTTTCATTTTGATGCAGGAAAACGTGTGTATGTTAAAGGCTACTCAGAGATTTTGAAATACTTGGTTTTGGGTAAATATTGAAAATATCAACTGAAACTACAGATTTTCACACCAAAATGCTCAATTCTAATTGTGGAGACTATCAAAAGGTATTTACTGCCTGAAAACGAAAAATCTATGTATGGATAACAGTGCCATAGGAATACTGTGTACACACAATTTCCGGATCCAGAATTTTATATACAACGTTGTGATTCATAATGAAGACTTGTTTCGATTTGAGTTTAGCAGCTATTTCACACAATTAGTCATATACATCGTTCAAGCTTTGACTTACATTTGGTGGACAGAATGGTGAAACTTAAATGGAAAGATATCCTACTTAACATACCATTTTCTAGTGTGGATTTTGTGTAGAAACTGATCTGAAATAAAAAATGCCATATTATTAACTTGAAAAATTTGTCCCATAGCACTGTACAGACATATTTCTGCCCTAAGGCCCGAATTCCTCAAATTTGAGCAAAAATCGGCCGCAAACAAAAATAAGTCCTTCAAACTGGGACTCTCACAAACAAATATAAACTTGCTAAGAGGAGTAAAATTTGTAAAAAGGAAAAACATTTTATATTTTGTTTAGCCTTAACCCTCACAGTTTTGAAGGACTTATTTTTTTTGCGAAGGCCTGTATTTTTTTCACACACCTCACCAAATGTTAGGGGAGGGGTAACATATGACACTCTACTTTTTAATGTTTTTTTCCGTACATTCAACTAGTCCAAGTGTTGTTAATATCACTATTTAGCTATTGAAAATACGAACAAAATACACAATGAAGCAGCACCATAGCTCATACCAGTGAGGAGTTATGCTTTTTTCAATCACAAATGGGCGAAAATATTGCATTTTTTCCCAAATCATTGTCACCCAGACTGCCGACTTTCAACCCTGTTACAAAATAAAGAATAAATTGATCCCATTTAATGATGTGAATATTACAAATTACCCCGTCACAATGATTAGCATAAAGAATTAGTCACTCCTAGGTAGTTTTCATGTTAATACACTCACAGGAAATTAGCAAGTCAAAATTTTTTGTCACCCAAAATGGCCATTTTTGGCTAAAATTGGCCAAAAAACTGAATTTTTTTCAAACCTCAAGTGAAAATATGGGGTTTTAAGTGCCAAAATCTAAAAATATATGATCATTTTTTACCCTTCGAAAGCATAAGTAATCAAAGAATTTTTTGACTGTTTTCACCCCTAATCTTTTTTTCAACACCCTTGTCCGCTAAACGTAAGTCAAAGCTGAACATGTCAAAGTTCAGCAATATGTATATGCAAACTCTCCATTTTGTTTGAAAATTTAGGACGCCCTCCTCAGAAATCCTCCGGTCAAAGCTTTCACAGTTGCCATAGGAATGCTGTGTATAACAAAAATCCATATCTGGAAATTTTTAAAACAAAAGGTGATTTTAGACTTTGATTTGATGCTTAGCTATTTTCCACGTGATTGTATACGCTGCAAGCATTATGTACATGCAAAACCAACTATTTGTTTTGAAAATTGAGGGCATCCTCATGGGAAATGAGAGTTCCAGGGCAAAAATCTGAATCATCCCATACCAATTCACATTATTTGACAGCAAAAAATTGCCATGAAGAAATTCCCATTACACTTATATTGTGTTCAGATAGAGAAACTAAAAACGGGACGAAATCTTGCATTCCAATTTCTATAAACATACCCGATCTTATTACACATATCTTTGCTATGGTGTGTTAGACAGAACCATAACCTTGCCGTAATGGAGGAAACATATTACTGTATGTCAGTCCAAATTTTTTAAAAGATGTATTCATTTTAATAGTAAACAGCATTAAGTTCAACAGGCACATTTAAAGCTTTTTTTTTTTTTTTTTTTTTAATTTTTTATTTTTTTAAAAATTGTAAATGAAAATAATGATTTGGCTGGCAGATTAAAATTTTGCACTAATTTGCATACAATTTTAGTGTGTTATGGCAACTCGTTTTTTGCCTAACCACTTAAGGTAACTTAAGCATACTGCAACCCCTAAATTTTTCACTCTTATTTTTTTTCAAAAAAACTAAAAAATTAAAAAAAAAAAAAAAAAAAAATATTGTTAAAACTTGCATAACACAAATTGTTAATATTATTACTTCTTACATAAATCATTGATTACTACTTAGAAGTACACTTGATTTTGGGCACAATATTTCAGACGTAATTACAGTGTTGTGCATGGATGAAAAATGGATACCTATACCTGTTTCCGTTCAGAGGTGTGGCATTACTCATAACCTCAGCCAGACTGACTATAAAATATTACATATATTTTGATACCTAAAGGCACTATCGTCATTGCTAAATCGAAAATTAAAAAAATAAAAAATTTTTTATTTTTTTTATTTTTTTTAAATATATTTGATAATAAACTGTAAGTGATAAGACTAAAGCAACCATAAAAGGACAAAGTCGGATACTTTAGTCATTCTGTCCTACGGAAACTTACACACATCAATTGAATGGAAATGTTCATATCTGCTGTTTTCTTTCTTCCTTTCTGAAAAAAAATAGGACGTCATTCCCAATGTCATCAGATATAGGTAATGGTTCTCAAACCATACATTCCCATGAACCACACCAACATACCCCAGGACCATACCCCAGGACCATACCCCTATCCTCAGGACAACACCTCACCCTCACCCGGACCACACCCTCATACCCCTGGACACACACCGCCAATACCCCTGGACCACCCCCATAAATAATAAATACCCACAGACCCACCAGACCACACCCCATACCCTGGCACACGCATACTTCCAAGAACCACCTCCCATGTCACTGGAACCATCACACCACACCCCTCACAAGTGTCAGCCCTATGCCAATAAATCCACCCCACCCATCTTCATACCAACCCCGGAACCACACCCAATACCTACCACAACACCCATACCCACACCCCAAACCCCGGCCAACAACCCCTACCCCCGGACCCCACCCCATACCCCCGAACCATACCCCCTAACCATACCCCATGGACCACACCCACAGACCACCCCCCATACCCTGGGCAACACCCATACTTTGCAAGAGAACCACACCCCATATCACTGGACCACACCCCATATCAACCATACCACAACACCCACCCCCACAATGTCAGCCCATGCAATACCCCCACCACACCCCACATCTCCATACCCCACACCATACCACATCTTCATACCTCTGACCACACCCCATACCCCCAACCACACCCCCCATACCCCTGATCATACCCCTACCCCCGGAACCACAAACCCATACCCCTGAACCTACCCCTTGACCCACACCCTCACGACCCACATACCATATACCCTGGTCAACACTATACTTCCAAGAACCACACCCCCTATCCCCATACCACACCCCATATCACTGGACCACACACCACAGCCCTCACAGTGTGCAGCCCTATGCATACCCCAGACCACACCTCCTAATACCCCCTGACCACACCCCCTACCACAACCCCATACCCCGGGCAACACCCATACTTCCAATACCACGCAAGTTTCATCCTGTTTGATTGTAAGCAGATCTAAAGATAATTTGTTCACAAGTGTCAATGAAAATCCTGAAATGGTCTAATATGCTAATTAATTATGCCAAATATGGTACTTAGAATGCATATATACTTTGTAGTGAATAAGTTTGATAATCTGTAGCCCCCCCTCACCCTTCCCCCAAGTTTCAGCCCTGTGTGATCTACAGATCTGCAGATATTTTGTTCACAAAAAGTGTCAATGAAAATCCATGAAAATTGCTCTTAATTAGCATATTACCTCAGTGCTTAAAATTAAAGAAATGGCAGCAAACTTCAAAATATATTTCTTTCATACTTTGTGTATGATTGCGCTTTGGGTCAAAACTAACATATATGATGATATGTCGCCTCAGTCTTTGTTGCCATGGCACCGGTCAAAATAAGATTTTACCCTATTTTCGCTTCATTTTCAGAGAATTTTTCAATAAACTGAAAATTGACTAAGTTTGATTGATCACTATATTAAGAAAAAAATTGAAATCACTTCGAGAATTGCAGTGGATGTTAAAAAAAAAACCCATAAAATAATTAGTTGTTTATTGAAAAAAGGTGTTGGTTTTGGGGCAAAAAGCACCTCTGAAAATGGCTATTTTAAAAGTGTCCATAAACTCGAAAGTAACCTTTCTCAATTTTTGTGGTCTTCAAGGTACCGTAAATGAGATGTGTTCGAACCATAAGAAAAAAAAGTTTGGTATTTTTGTGTCGCCTGCCTGCCTTAAGGCAGGAAGACACATAGGGATCACGTTGTTGATGTCTGTTGTGAAAAAGGGTTAACATTTGCCTGTAATATCCACATACTTTGATGGATTTAAACCAAACTTGCATCCCAGGTGCATCCCCATTTGTTGAGGAGGTCAAAACACTCATACTTGTTTGAGTATAGATGATCCACATGTAGCTGTAATGAGGCCCATGCGATATCAAATATGTCTAAATTATACGCAAAAACCCCAACTTTCCGATACTCCCGCTCTTCAGTATAAAAAATACATCGGTCCTCAGACCGCTTGTGTCGCCTGCCATCGCGGTTTGTGAATGATAGGCCTCACACAACCTTTAACCTTAATATATGACCTTTGACCTCATAAACAAATCAGGGATTGCATGTAAACTCCATAAACTAAGTTTGGTTCCAATTGCACTTTGAGGTTAATTTTACATTTTCAGCCTATCTTACAACTTGACCTCACATGACCTTTGACCTTGGTATGTGACCTTTGACCTCATTAGCAAATGAGGGATCACATGTTGCACCTATGACTCAAGTTTGGTTCCAATTGAACTTCAACTTTTCAAATGAGGTTAATTTTACATTTTCAGCCTATTTTACAACTTGATCTCACATGACCTTTGACCTTGGTATGTGACCTTTGACCTCATCAACAAATGGGGGATGTCATGTTGCACCTGTGACCCAAATTTGGTTTAAATCCATCAAAGTATGTGGATATTACAGGCAAATGTTAACCCTTTTTCACAACAGACAACAACAACAACAGACATCAACAACATTTGCTCATAACATCAAAACGCACTGTTAGAATCGACTGAAACTTTGGATATAACTTTTCTCAGGGACATCTCATGAACCATACAAAAATCAATGAGGTGCTAAAATTACAAAATTCAACTTTAAAGATACTATTAGTGATTTGGCTAAATCAGAAAATTGGAAAAATCATCAAAAATCAGATTTTTGTATGTCTGTAAAAGTACAGGTATCCTAACATACACTACAAGTGATAAGATCAAAAACAACCAAACAACAAAAGTTTGCCAGCTTTTGGCATTTTACTCCTAATTTCCTCTTTTTTATTATTATTATCCCCCTGGCTTGAAAACAGAGGGGGAGATTGCGAGAGCGTGCATGTCCGAAAGGATGTGTGTGTGTGTTCCAGTTTGGTTAGCTTTTCTAACCAAGGTTTGGTTAAATTGGTTTCAATCGGACATCAACTTTTCATAGGAGACCTGAAAAACGAAAACGTGCAATAGGGGTTCCTTCATATGTGCATGATGTCAAAGGTCATCTGAGGTCATGTTTCATACTGCCACCTTGCCAGGAAGACGCAAGTTTACGTGCAGTATTTTTTTAAAGTTTCAGCTAAAACAGGCTGAAAAAAAACTAACTACATTTTGGCTTTAACAAAAAATTTTGTTAAATGCTGCAATTAGATTAGTATTGCAAGATCCCCCTGGAGGGGAGCAAATATGCAAATGGCTCATTAATATGCACAAATAATAATGACATAGTGCATGGGATATACTGGGCATCCCCCACTAACCACATACTCTCTGTTTCATCAAGTTTGGATATTGGGATTGGTAGAAGGTTAAACTTTTTGTTATAGAGAAGGAATTGTTTTGAAAAGCAGAGTGCGAATGTGTAAGAGAGACTTTGCACAGTAATTCCTGGGGAATAAGAAGTGGGAAAACTTTGTAACAGAGAGAGTTGTACCGGTTTTCAGAAGAATAAGAGTGGAAAAAGTCTGAAATACACAAAGAATGACTTTTAACCTTTGGTCTACTGACCTGTCTGTCACAGTGCAAGTCGGTAGATACTAAGGCATTGTGGTGCAAGTATCATCCAGATCGAGAGTCAGGGGTCTGACGGTTACAGGGGAGACAGACAGACCGGACAGGAAGGACAAACAGACAGATGCCGACAACAGATTTTGCTATGACAAAATCCCTTATGCTAAATTGAAAGAGGGAAAAAAGAGGAAATCAGCTCAAACGAGGAAATTTCACATCCCGAGAGCCCATACCCGGTCCACTCCACCCAATATTGGACACAGAATAAGTTTACATAATTACATAACAATGTTACAATACAATAATCGGTTTTCCAAATGGAGGGTTGAGTACATGTATATTAAAACAAACATGTTGCAAAATCAATAGTTTGGCTTCTTTATTAACCCTCTTTGGAGACTGAAGTTCCAATAATATAAAACACATATTCCTGAGGATTCGATTTGCATATCATATCGTCTTGGGTTATGCAGAGTGTCGGAAATCAGCATAAATAAATGCTAGTTCTGAGAAAACGGCGTTTGAAAGTTTGAGTTACTTAGAATGCGTGGAATTGTTGTAATTAAATGAAATAAAAGGAAATGGCTATTTTAAGTGGTGTATTGTTAAAAACATGAATGGTTACTAACTGATGGCAGTATTAAAATACCAAGAAACTACGGTTTTTCTTATTCAAAATGGCCACTGAACGTGGTTCGATTGTTTGTCAAACCCCAAATGTTTGATTCGCTGGGCCGTCTAGGGAGTCGAATACGTATTCGATGCATTGAAACACGTTGATTTTTATGTTGGTATGGTGAGATTAATATAGCTACGGGTTTTTACTAGTTTAAAATGATGTGCGTGATGCCACGATGATAATAATAATATCATTGGCGGTTGATTTTGATGATGGCAATAACGATGAAATAAGGAAACATCGAGCCTTGACGACGACAATGATGGCGTACTGATGATGATGATATGATGAGGATGATGATGATTATGATGTGATGATGATGATGATGATGAGAAGAGACGACGACGATGACTAGTCTAATGTGATGAAGACGACGACGAAGACTATGTCTATTGGCATTGTGTTTTATGTTACAACCATGCAAATTTGTATGCAAATGACTTCCATAAGCGGTAAAATGGCAACATGCACTGTTGCATTATCGTTCTTTGTAACCATATAGCGCAGACTACCCGATGACAAAAATTCAGAAATTAAAACCTCTTACAAATTTGGCTCCTTAAAATTACTATTGTTAATTATCCCAGACAAATATAAAACGCAGACAAAAGGATTGGATTCACTGTCCCTCTGAAAGGATCATTTATTTGTCCTTAAACTGACCCAATTGATCATTGAACAACCGCAAGGATTCAGCCATCACAAATGTGTGACATAGTTAATGTTAAAACGCCAGCACATGAATAGATTTAATGAAGGTTCTGCCTAACAATTTCCCTTGGAGGGCGCTGACCCCCAAGAACTCCCCGGGCGACTACCGGATTAAAATTGTATAGAGAAGAGGAGTTTTGCTGCAGACTTACAACGCACAAAATAATCACGCACCAGGGCTTGTAAGGTGGGCACCTCCCAAGACATAACCTCCACTCTGTGGTCAAAACCTGTTAAGCAAGGGTGTAAGCAAGAAATTTGAGGAGATGAACCAATGATTAAATGGCTGAAACCTTAACTTGTTGTGAATTCATACATCTGCTCCAAGTGCTGGCCGAAGCATTTCTTGCAGGTGACTCCTGAGAGCATGTAATATCTTTATTAGATTATAACATCAATTATTATAAATATTTTAAACATTTGTAATGAATTTAAAGAAAATCTAACATACCACCACTTAAACTCAGTTTTTAAACCATTCTTTTAGAGTCCCACAAAGTAGTAGAATTAATCAAATGCCTTACTAATTGATTTACCTAATAACAAACTATATATGCATTGTTCAAACATTTTGAATCTTTAATCATGTTTAAATGTACATTTTTCATTGAAAAACAAACGTTCAAAATGCCTAAACACAAAACCCAATAGTTGGAGAGGTGGGTGGGAAAGAAAAATATGCACGTCCTTTCCCTTCGACGCCGTGACACCACCAACCCAGATGCTTGTCATGCAATGCAATCAACCGTGCCATAACCCCCCCTCCCCCCCCCCCCCCATTACGATTACAGATGGTCCTTTTAGTTTGAAACAATATTTACCCCGGTTTTTTTTTTTTTTCAATCAGTTACAGCACCTGGAGGGTATGTAAAAACACCATTCTTTGCATTGAAAATTCTAGGGCATGTGACAATGTTACCAGAATAATCGTGAACCAAATCTAAGCCTGGTCGTGCAAATCCAAACTACCATGTGATTTTTCCTGTAATAAAGATAGAAGAATGAGTAATTACATGGACATTGGTTTTATTTCTGCCCCACAAATTCTAAGGGCCTCCTTATTGATATTTCTAGTGCAAGCAAGCCCTGCACCTTCATTTAACCATTTGCATATCTAATCTGATCAAATACTCGGACCATTAATAGCCTTGTATGAGGTAGGAAATCTGGTTGGATCACATAAGGTTTTCACCTACTTTTTTCCCCTGAAGTTCCCAGATATGCAGTGGGATTTTGTAATATAACAATAGTCCCCAAGTGAAAAATTAAATGTGACCACTTTCCAGAAAGATGTGTGGCCATCCCACATCCTATTAATTTGGTTTACCATCACCATGCGAATTTTTCCTGTAAAGACAGTAGAATAGACAGTTAACATCCTACTCACTTCTTTTGCTGCCCGCGAATCCACCCCTGTGAATCGTTATGGCCTATAAGTATTAAAACTCTAACAGATCAAATAGCCTAGTGTGTAACAGTCAAGCCGACTATTTCAAGATACCAGGCACTACATGTTTACAAAGATTGCTGTTAACTGGTGTATAGATAATTACATGGACATTGGTTTTATTTCACCCCTGCGATTCTATTGGCATCCCTATTGAAAATACTAGTGCATGCAAACCCTACCTCTTCACTTAGGTCAATTGCATATAATCTGGCCAAAATATCTGAACCTACTAGTCTTGAGTTAGGCGTAAGCTGGCGGGTCCCATCACCGTTTCATATTTCTCAGTAGGACGACGATTGCCTACCTAAAAAGCGTGAGACTGAAACGTACCGTAAGCTAACTCAAATACTTAATTTTTCTATGTAACAATAACCCCCCCGCTACATAATCAAAAATGAACAAATTTGATTTTTGAAATGAAAATATCAGAGGAGTCAGCACTTTGCCGATTATGTAGTTAACAGGGCCTATTTTGCAACTTTCACCAACATCTTGAAAGGAATTATTTTTTTTCATTTTTGAGTGACATACTCACGCCGACAGTACACAAGGGCGACTTCCCTGTGTGAAAATGTTATTTCTTTGAAAGATCATGAAACAGTTTTTTTTTTTTAATTTTTAAATATTTGATTGACATACTCAGCCAACATTAACACCTGGCTACTACCTGTGATAAATGTTACTTAATGAAACGCTCATAAAACATTAAAATTTATTATTATGAGTTAATACTCATAAAACAACAACAGTACACAAGGTGACTACCTATTACATAAAAATTTCTACTTTTTTAGACGATCCGAAATATATTTTCTTTGAAAAGATGCATGAAACATTTTTTTTTAATTTTTAAATATTTGAGTGCATTACGCAGCCAACAGTAACACATGGCGACTACCTGTGAATAAACTTTATTTTTGTATCGCCATACTCACAGCCGACAGTACACAAGGCGACTACCTTTGTGAAAATGTTTAATTTCTTTGAAATGAACCTGATTTTTTTATTTCAATATTTGGAGGACAAACCAACCAACAGAACACATTTGACTACCTGTGAGAAACAGTTCTTAATGAAACCCTGCATAAAACATTAAAATGTATTATTATGAGTGACTACTCACAACCAACAGTACACAAGGTGACTACCTTAATAATTTTACTTTTTAAAACGATCACGAAATATATTTTCTTTGAAAAGAGCCTGAAACATTTTTTTTTAATTTTTAAATATTTTGATGACATACTTCACCAACATTACCAATGGCGACTACCTGTGAATAAACTTTATTTATTTTTGAGCGACATACTCACAGCCGACGGTGCACAAGGCCACGACCTGTGTAGAAATGTTCATTTCCCTTTTTGAAATTCATGATTTTTTTATTTCAATATTTTTGATTACCAACTCAACCAACAGAACACAAGTCCTACCTGTGCATAAACGTTACTGTCATGAACGCTCATAAACCATTAAAATTATTATTTTGAGTGAATACTCACAACCAACCTACAACAAGGTTCTACTATTAATAAATTTTCTTACTGTTTAAAACGATCACGAACTATATTTCTTTGAAACGAATCATGAAACTTTTTTTTTATTTTTAAATATTTGAGTGCAACTCAGCCAACAGTAACATGGCGACTACCTGTGAATAAACTTTATTTCTTTTTGAGCGACATACTCCCCGCCGACATACACAATGCCACTACCTTGTGAAAGTTAATTTTTTGAAATTCATGATTTTTTTATTTCAATATTTTGAGTGACAACTCAACCAACAGAAACAGGTCTACCTGTCAATAAACGTTACTTAATGAAATCTCAGAAAACACTTAAAATTTATTATTTTGAGTGAATACTCACAACCAACAGTACACAAGGTGACTACCTATTACTCAATTTCTACTTTTTAAAACGATCATTAACTAATTAGAATTTAAGTTAAAATTTGAGTGACTACTCACAACCAACAGTGGCATGGTGACTACCTTGTAAAATTTATAAATACTTATTGTAAACCAATCACGAGGTCTGCCTACATAAGCACCGCGTGTGACTTCCAACAGTCCCGATTCCCTAATTTTTCCCCCCTGAAAACCCCTTTTGGAGTGCCAACATGACTGCACTAAGCTATAGGCACGAGGATATTCCAGGAGTCAACCCAGCAGCTGAGTCTCCCGTTTTTAGTATTTTTTACACTAGCATGAAAGCATTTTCTGTACATGCAATGAACAAATTGTAACATGACACTGAATATTCATAGAAAATGAACCCGTGATAATTGATATGCATATGCTACAGCAGTGTCATCAGCAATGATCAGTCTTTTATGCACATGCAGGTGGCTTCTTATTTGATGTGGCTGTGTTCAAATTTTCAATTAAACTCCTTTTAAATGTATACACATTCTGGCAAGGCAGAAAGAGTACGACATGATAATACAACAAGCTGGACTGAGGTTCCTTTATTCAAGAAATTTTGATCATTTAAGTTTTGAAAGTATTAACATTTAAGATGAACATACACTTTCAATGTAGAAACACTGTATACAGGTGGTTTCAAAATTAATAAGTTTATTATGCTATATAAAACAAATTATTTCATCATTCATGATTGTGGTGTGGACAGTAATATGGGCTAAAAGTTGCATTCTGAACATCAATTCCAGCATATGCATATAATACACTTGCTATTTGCCAGGCCTACAACAAATTTCTGTCGACCCTGGGGGACCTTCAAAAGAAGGGGGCAAAATTTTCTGTACAAATATGTGCATGAAGGCAAACAAGCACATTAGCACAAAGTTCTTACAGCTGGCCCAGTATTTTGACACTCTGGTGTAATCTGGGCCTTTATTTGAACCATTTGGTTAAATTTTAGGGGTTTTTTATGTTTAATTTTTCTACGGTTTGAAAATTTTCTGCAGTTGTCAATTTTTTTTCTGGGACACTGCGGTCTCGCATGGTCCTTGGGAATTTTTGTAGGCTGTGCTATTGGTCCAGAACTTCTTGATGTGTCTTTCCGAAAAGCAATCCTGATCTATTTTGTATTCTTTTTTAGTATGAAATTTGACTGACCATCGTCTCACTGCGAATAGGTCCGTCAAATGATTAAATGGATTATTAGTACATTAATTATTTAAATTGTAACTATTATGGATTATTTAACTCATGGAAAGGATAGTAGTTTTGTTCATTTAAGTTTAACTGTTTTGATTGAATTAAAGCATTTAACTTGTTGGGTAATGCTTGTAAATTTGAAAACCGATCGCATTACTTGCAGGCTGTTTTAACTGTAATTAAATTCTAATTAATTATCATTTAAAATTGTTTGGAATTGATTTAAGTACCTGTTATATACTCAAGATATGTATGGAACCTGTGCAGGAGAAAAAATCTCCATATCACTGGTTGTTTGCATTTTACAATCATTTGAAAAAATAGTAAGCATGTCAAAAACCCAAAGTCCCATAGAACTTAACACAGGAGACAGGCACCGGCGGCTCCTGCACCGCGGCTCCTCCACAGTTTACTTCGTTCTCATTTTCCTTAATTAAAACGACAACGATAAAACGTATGTGAACAAATAATCATTTTAAAAAGAAGAATAAATATGCTTTAAATAATCCCAAATTTATGACAGTTGGACAATTAATTTAGCTTGTATCACGTTGCTCTTTAAACCCAGAATAAAAAAAAAAAGTTAGTGCCGATGTACATCGCTCGCCAAAATCGTGTCCCACTATACGACACATGACCTGAGGCAACTTGATAGCAACCTTGGCAGGTATTATCTTTGGCGGGCGCTATTTCGCATAGACGTCAATAGGCTACTCGATGTTGTGGCGGGGAGGGTCAGTAGAAGTTGTATGCCTCTTGATGAAAACATAACCATACATTTTACGAAACTCGTGGCCTCGTATCCTTTTGCTGTATATTTTGAATGGTGTGTTTTAATTATGTTTACAATATTATTGCTAATGTTCGGAATCAGCCCATAGATTATTTTAACAGGTAACGGACTGCTTCTGGTGTGCTCGTTATTTGAGATACTAGTTGTTTTTCGTGATTCCACTAATATTGCTGCTTGCTTTGATGCTGCTACAGCTGCTGCTGGCCGCCATGCCTCACAGACCTTTCCGCATTCTCTTGTGTGCCGTGTTTTTTGTCAAACCATTTTTTTTCTTCGTCCCTGGTCATGTCTTAACTTCTACTTATTCTACTGTCATCTGAACTATGCTATCGGAAAGGTACTTTCAATGTCATTAATGAGCAAGCAGACCTGACGCTCTGAGCCTCCTACCCTCTTTCGAAGTGAAAGAAAAAAAAAAAAAAATGAATCTATATCCAGCTTTGGGTCTTTCTATTTTTTCCAGCTGTCCTCAGCATTGTACGACATACTCACTGCTCAAATGACTCAACCTTCTTCATGTCCCACTCTGGGGTTTTATGCCAACTTCTGCACCTAGATGGATATATCAACACAAGTGACTTCACCAGCTTTTCTTCAGTTGCCCATGCTAATCTCTTGTTGCTGATCAGCTGATCATCATCATCATCATCATCAGCATCAATCCTATCATCGCATCATCCACATCCTAATTGTCGTCATCGTTTTCTCATCATTGTCGCCTCGTCATCATCATCATTATGGGATCATCAATATGAAATTTGGCCTTAAAAAGTTCTATAAAAACGAATTATAGTCTCATCAGAACGTGATTTGCCATCTACGCTCAAACGCTTCGAACCCGCCTATCCTGTGGATCTTCTATTATACCAATTAAGGCGGTCTGATGGTGTGCTCCTTAGTGGACACACGTCCACTCAGAACAGAAGATGGTGAATGGTCATATAATATCACAGAGTGTACAGAATTTATCAACAATGGCAGGAACGGCACAACCTGCACCACAGAGATGTCAGATTACGAAAAATCACGCGAGGTTTCACAACATTCAATTGTTGGTTTTAACATACCGAAATGAGGACATGACAT
>JAMKCH010031489.1:0-33608 GCA_023653785.1 Ophioderma brevispina | reverse complement strand
ACCAACCGATCGTTACAATTACAACCACGTAAAAAGACCGTACCCATATTTTTCTTTTCTCCCGAATGACAAAGAGCGAATGACTAAGTGCGCGTAAAAATGTTCGAATGACACATACGCATAAAATTTTCGAAGACAAATTGCGAATGATTTCATGTACGTTTTTATTTATGGGGAATCGAGAACGCATGCGAATACTCGATTGTCAAACAACGTATGTGAATAATTAATGCGAACGTACATGCTATATTACTGTTTATGCACTAAACATATGAGAAAAATTTAAATGCGCATAAAGTTTTGTCCAATAATTTTATGCGAATACATTAAGGTCCCATAAAGTTTTGTGCAATATGTTATGCGAATAATTTAAAATGGCGAATAAAGTTTTGAAAATATTGTTATGCCTGATCATTGAAAGCGCCATAATTTTGCAAATATTTTTATTTGTTATGCGAATAATTTAAATGCGCATTAAGCTTTGCAATATTGTTATGCGAAAATTTAATGCGCATATGTTTGCAAATATTGTTATGCGGACATTTCAATGCTAAGAGCTTATTGCGCGTGCAAAATGTGCTAAAATGCAATAAAGTTTATGCGGTAATGCACTTCGAAGAAAACAATGCAGTAAAACAGAGCGAATTTTTTTACCGTCATTTAATGCAGAAATGCGTTCAATATAGAAACGTTAGAATTTCGCTTTATTTTCGGTTATCCGTCTATTTTTCTATGTCCCTCGTATTGAGAGAACATTCCGAAATAAGAAGGTATATTCTTAACGTATAACTTGCCGGACCCGCTCATAAGCACATGTACCTGATAACGGTGTAAGAATTACTAACACGAGTATTGTTGAATCATCACATATATCGAAACATTTATATATAATACTATGACAATGAACGGCTTTGACTGTCTTTCAAACCTGCATTTTGATGTCCACACATACCTAATGCTGCTTTCTATTTGCAATGCTCCGCATCCTTCAAAGGCGTGTGCGACCTATCTAGGAGAATTCTTTCTAGACAGGCCTTTAAGGAATATTGTAGACGCTTTGTCAACAGAACAGACCACAACGTTGTTTTTTTCTATATACGCCCAATCAAAACATAGATGGTACACACTGACATGGTATACAAAGCATACAGGAAGTTTGAACTACTTCATTGGGTGTACACAATCTACAGATTAGATTAAGCAAGAAATGAGAATGAATGATATGACGAGGGAAAAGCGGAGTCAACCAAGGTCTTTAAAAGGAACTTTATTAGGATGAATCTGTTGGCATATATAATGAAATGAGAAACGACACAATTAAACTATAATGCACACGAGAGATCGATTGAATAAATATAATAAAGATTCGGAGAAACTAACTACCGATCTTCAAATTAAATATAACAAAAAATAAACTTTTTCGTTTCGACCCAAGTCAATCTTCTATCTAGTCCGTGAGAATTACCAGCTATATAACCACATACAGGGACAGAGCTGCGGTATGCGGATACCATTGGAACGCGCTAAAGTATTTATTTGAAGAAGTTGCAAGGACCGTAATATATAGTACATAGTTGATGTTTAAAAAAATAGTGACGAACTCAATTGAAACATGAATTTTCTCTTCGATACTACACATGGGGGCAACAGGGTTCCGTATCCATTTTGCTTGCACTGTCAATGTGTCTGAGATATGGCAAAACAATATGTGAACATTTCAGACAACATAGAATAACCCGGAGCTATCAACATTTGTAACACATCCCAAATTACAAATTGTTTGAGTGATTAACTATGTTGACAGCCTGACACCCTGAAACTGATTCTTAAGGGTGCTGCAAATGGTATTCAAGGAAGGGGCCAAGACAAAGATTTGTCCGGGCTCAATTTTTTTAAATTGATCCAATCGTTTTGAAAAGTATGCCACATTAGTGTCTAACCATAAGGATTCACAACAGGTAAGTTTGTACCATCTTCCTAAAGTGTCATAGTTTATAAGGCTAAAACAGCACAAATCAATAAAGGGTCTTTCAGTTGCCAGGGTCAAATTTTAAAGTTGCCCGATTTGGATAAAAATGTGCACTGGTGGAGTGCATTTAGCGCGAAAAACCATTGTCACACCAAAGCAATTATTAAATAGCATGCCCCCAGATGGGTTCTACTGTTCAGCGTGGTTCATTTCCACTTTGCATTTTATTTTCAATCAATGATCCCCATCTATACTTAGTTTCACGGTAGAACCATAGACTTTGCCTATGACATTATGAAGAGTCTGCACGAATGGTTTGATGTTTTCTAGGCAACATTGACCTGCTGATTCCAAATCTTGATGATGCAAATTTTGCATCCTTGAGCATTTTGAGATATGAAAGGGGTATATTAACAGGGCTTTAATTTGTAAACGTTTCATACGGGACTAAGGTCGCAAATCCAGTTTGTCACGATACGCTCATCGTAGCGATGATTGTAACAGTAGCGTATCGTATCGTGGCCTTACCTGTTTTATCGTGCCTGAAAGCTTACTTACACACTGAAGATATTGTATTTTAGGAAGCTAGGTCACGATACGGTTGCGAGAGTCACCTGATTACTAACGCACTTGAGTCTTTAGAAAATTACGTAATTGGCCTAATAATTAACAGGCAGTGGCAACGCAAACATAATACTCTGTTGCTACAATCAATATTCAGTGAAGCAAAACTATTCAATTTATTTTGTAGCCTTCGCTAGTGCTGCAGCACCAACCAGTTAAGAAGAGGGGTACCGGGGCCGGAATAATAACATTTGTCATCATTTGTCATCATAGCTAAAATTACCATATTGTTGATGTATATATTTATAATCTTCCCTGGAGATGGCCAGCGCACGATTATGTTGAAAAAAAAAAAAAAAAAACCCATGGCGCTTGGCCGATTCGAACCGGCGACCTTCGTATTACTGCACTACGCTCTAACCGACGGAGCTATCAAGCAGGGTCTGTCGAAGAGCGATAGATATCCTCTATAAGGTTTATGTTCGAAAGGTGGTCCTTCGCTTTCCTAGCGGATAGCAGCAGAACTGTATATTTAACCTATCTACGAATTAAATAAAAAATGATTGATTTGGAATTCATGAAAACAGGTTAGGACACAATTAAAAGTTGTGGCAATTTGCATACTGCGCCATTTTCCAAATGACAGCCATCTTAGAGGCAAAAACACCTAAGACGACAATTTTAGTCTTAAAAATGTTTTTTCTTGGTCAAGGAGTTCAATAAAATTATTCCCAAAACTATCAAATTTTCCCGCAAATGTTGCATGTGCCGATTTTTTTTCAAGATGGCTGACATCTTAGTGGCACACACCTGACTCCTCCTATTATAGAGCCTAGCACGATGAGGTGTTCAAATTAAAGATTTTCTAGGTGTAAAGTTCAATTAAACGATTTACAAACTTTCAGATGAATATAAAGTAATTGCAGCTTTCATACGCCACTAGTTTCCAAAATGGCGACATATAAAAAGCCAAATTCTTTAAACCTCATACAATATAGAGCCTAGGATGACGAGTTTTGTGAGAAAGTTTAATGTTTTTTAGATCACAGGATTCAACGCAATATTTCCCAACAATGTCGGTGCGTCGTGGGTTCATTTTATCATAGATCACCAATGTTGACCCAAATTGTGACACCTTGACTACTCTGTATTCTTCAACCCCAAACATATATATATATATCGGAAATTGCATGGGAATATGTATGTTTAGGCCTGTTATACTTTAATGGAACTATTATTTGTTTCATTCAGATATGTCAAGAGTCATGCCGCGAATTTCAAACACTTAATTGATCATGGTCAAGTGTACAACTGTTGGTATCATATGGTTGGGCCCCCTTTTCGTTCATAGTGGACCCCTAAGAGCGCAGTTAGGAAGTTCTTAAGGAGGATTTACTGAGAATTTTGTGTGTTGTATTAATTGGCAGACCATTGGGTTTATATTTTATATCACTTCCACCATTCAGTCAGCCCTCCATGCATACTCCCCCATAGCAACTCGTGATACTTGTATTTAAATATTAGGCTATCTTGGAGGACAAATGAACCTATGCAAAAAATATCACTTTTGTATTCATTTTAACAAGTTTTGAGAATCGTTTTAATTAAATCGAACTCCTTGACTCATAAAATACTTATTTGGACGTCCAAATCTGGAAATTGTAATTGAACTCTTCACACCCAGACAACATAGATTTCGAAATTAATTCGCTATAATAGGCAATTACCTTTCAAAATGGCGGGCCATGTGAGAAATGTTGATTTTTTGCAAAATGCCATCACTATTTAATTTTGTTCATCACTTTTAGACGACACATCCCCATGCTCGATTTTAGCTACGATTGCAAATGTTACTATCCGTGTGTCGGAGATATGCCCGCCGTCTCACAGTCCGCCAACAATTGTGACAATAGGGCAATCGATTCAGTTGACCTCTTCACGCACCACTTATTTCATGCTTTATTCTGTTGTCGTCTAATGAGCCCGGACTGTGCGATATCTTCTTTTAAACACCAGCATTTCATTAAAACTCACGAAATTCGCATTTTAAAAACAATATCAAAAGGAAACAAAAAAACTTTGACTCTATCAACTTTTCTATAATATCGTTAATAAATTAACCATTATATAATTTTGGCCACTTTTGTGTTCCTATTCCCTTTACAATAAATACCGTTTGAACTGCAACAGTATCGACAGTCTTACAAATGTACCGAAATTTTGCTGGAAGTGGAGATCAAAAAATACTATTACATTTTGGTCAACACTTTTATTAAACTGTGAAATGGTGATGTTATTCAATGCCTCTACTTTCAGTTTTTTCAGACATGGAAGCAACGTGTATTAAAATCTAAATTATCAACAGATCAAACATATACAAACAATATATCAGAATTGTGTTAAATCATTTTCACATTTTATTTCGTTCTCTTTGAAAGGGTTCTTTTGTAACAGTCTGTTAAAACCCACTAAATTGTCACCTCAGTGGTATATTAATGATTCAATGAGTTAACAAAATGCGTTCGGCACGAAAGTAGCTAAACAATCATAATTTATGGAACTGATAAGCCCGTGTGGCAGGAGAATATGTCCGCCGGTCTCACACGGAACAATTGTGACAATATGCAAATTCGATCAGTTGACTCTTCACGTAACACTAGTTTCACGCTTTTCCTTTTGTCTATGGAGCCCGACTGTGGTTCTGCCGGACCTCATATCTCCTTTTACACCGGCATTTCATTAAAATCAATAATTTCGCATGTCTTCCCCCTCTTTTTTTCTTTTTTCGGAAACACAACGTGGGCAAATGGCATAAAATACAAATATTCAAAATAATCGATATCTGAAAACGCACGTGTTTGGGGCTATGGTGGCTATAACAAATATATTTTTAAACTAATCAAACTATTAATATTTCAATATAGCAAGTGTTTTGTTTAGGGGGGATCAAGTTAACACATTGCTGCTAAGCAGCCACAGCATCGTGGCTGGGGTCGAGTATCCGCGCGCAGCCCCACTTAATTGAATATGCAATTCGAGTTGTTTTTGATTACATTTGAGATTGACCTCAATGGAATCACTTCATCGGTTTGCCTTAAAAGAGTAAAATATCTTCTAGTAGAATCTTTATCACTTCCTCGTGCGCTTTTCCTAGCTGTTTAATATATCCTGATAGTAAAAGTCGATCTTATTCATCCTCGTTTCGCTTTTCCTTTGTCGTTTTAAATACTTCTTAAATATAACATCTCTGTGAAGAATTAGTCGATCTTTATCGTTTGCTAAAACTGTATGTATGAATGATAAGAAAAACATACAACGTGTAAACCAAAGAGAAAGTAAGGCCTATTAACGATCATGTGATAATGTTCCAAATGATACCGTGCTTCCTGTTCAGATTTCAACGTCCACAGACATTTCTATTTCTCTTTAAAGGTGCAACCATGGATTTTGCGGCAATCCATATAATGTGTCCTATGTTAGTGATTTCATATAGATAAGGACACTCAAAAAGATTTCTTTCAGCTATTATATTTGTATTTGGCAACAGAAACGTCTTAAAAAGCGAAAACAATAGGTTATTTTATTTGCTGTCATTGCCATATAATACATAGGATGAATTCGTATGTGTTCTATATGGAAAATTAGTTATTCACATTTTGGCCAAGTGAAATATTTCTCAGCTTAATCTTTCAGATTGGGGACTTATTGATGAAAAGCTTTGCGTCAGTGCAAACCTCAGGCTTTGGATTTTAACTGATAGGTGAAATATCCGTGCACCTTTAAGGGACGGCATCTTTGACATTTATTTTTTTTTTCATTTAATTTTATTTGCCAACAATAAACATTACAACCCACACAAACACATTAAAAAGAAGAAAAGATAAAAAAACATTAAACATAGGCAATTGGGTAATAAGCCACCCCAGAAGATTACAAAAGCTGATGGCCTTCGAGGAGAGTCCGTCATTTCCACGTTACGCCATAAAAAACTGATCGGGACAAAGCCAAAATCGCCTGATGAGGATATGACCAAACGGCGTTACACGCGCTCCCTTGGCCGGGTTGTCCAGCAATAGTTATCAATGGCTTAATCACCGGATAACTACATCGAGTGGTTTTGCGCCGCTGTCAATCAACTTCCGTTAAATCGGGTTTCGCGACATTTTCCAAAGTCGGCGCGGAAACTAATAAAGGCTTGAATTTAAACAATTTTTCTTTTAAAAACAAGATATTTTCCATACTAAATTACGTCAGTTTTTTAACCCTAGTCTTTTTATGATTTTTAATTTAAAATTATACATTTTTGAATTCTATAAAAAAAGGGAGGTGGCGTTGTGCAGTGCGTATCGGGCTGCCGCTTGAGGGGGAAAATGTCCCATTCTTGGGAACTTTTCCCGGGGGGGGGTCAAATCATAAGGCCATTTTTCCCGAGTCAGATGGCAAAAAAACGGCTGTGATTAGCATGAATTTTGGCAAATTCTTCCGGCCAAAGTCGTGGGGGGGGGGGGGGCAACCTGCATTCCCCTGCCCCCCCCCCCCACCCCCGCCTGTTACGCATGTGGGTTTGTCGGCAAATTTCTAGAACGGAAAAGAAAGGTGTTCACAGCCCTGACAGAATTTAACGTGTATCTAGCAGATTTTGCGACATCCAAAAGCATTGAGACCGGGATGCAGGCATTGTACTCAAGGCTTGTAGTAAGATATTGACTGGCAAGTGAAAGACATGGATGAGCCCGATTAGGCACATATACAATAGCAATGGTCTGTAGCTGATGACAACATGTTTTGCAGTTTGGTAATTCTGGCAAGTATGTCAGCATCCTGCATTGCACTTTTTAGTATGTAAATTAGATGGTAATTATTAATGACCCCCTAGGATATGGAGACCATTGTTACATTTTGACCTCTAATTACTTGACCAATGGTGAAATGAGTGTAAGTTATTTATATTTCCTGGTCCTTTGAGACTATATAAAAGAATCTGGGACCATTGAAAAGAATCAGCGCATTCTGAAAATATTACTCATGATTACCTTTAACCTTTATTTGCCTATAACTATAAACTATAACCCCCAGTTAAGTGCAAACTATACCTTGTGTTTAATCCTTTAGGATATGGCCAATAGGTTACCGACAAACCTTGCCTCCCTGAAATGCATGTTCCGCGCTACTATACTTCTAGACCTTTTATATGTTATTCTCTCAGCATTTGAAGTAGACAACACCAAAAAAGTGTTTTCTGTTGCAATTAATTGTGAGGTCAAACCGTTATTTTATCTAAATTTTCTTGCACTATTTTGATCTGGGGACCATGGGAACAAAAGGTGTTAATTGCCTCGAGACCAAAGCGGCTTCTGGGGCCATGCGTGTATAGTATGGGCGGTGTGGTTGATGGTTTTGATATTTTGGCTTTTTTCTACACTTGGAATTTTGGGTCTTAAATTGCAGATAATGGTCCCAGGCATCCAAATCAAATTGTTGACCATTTTTTTATCCCTTCCGTTTGGCCGGCCATCTTTGTTTTTCAAAATGGCTGCCATTTTTCAATATTTTGCTCGATATCTGGACTTCTGAGCAGCACAGAAGGCTCAAATTGGTGGCAATACCATGTTTGTGAGTTGTCAAGGAACACAAATATCATTCAGAAAGTCGCAGATAGTTTTACTTCAGAAGGTCATCTTGAATTCAAAAATGGCCGCCATTTTAACATCTTTTGCTCTCTATCTGCAATTCTGATCAACAGAGGAGGCTCAAGCTGGTGGCCAAACCCCTGTTGTGTTGTCAGTGAATGCAAATACTACATCCAAAAATCTTGGATTTCGAAATGGTCCGCCATTTTTTAACATGTCCTGGATCTTCTGAGCTACTGGAAACCTCAATGGTGACATCCCCATTTTTGTGATGTCGGAACACATATTTACATCCAGAAAGTTCCCAAATTGTTTCCTTTGGCGGCCATCTTTGAATTTCAAAATGCTGCCATTTTTAACGTATACTTCGATCAATATCATCTGGACTTCTGGGCAACATAGAAGGCTCCATTTGGTGGCACTACCCATGTTTTTGATGTTAAGGAACATATATATTGCATCCAGAGAGTCACAGATTGTTCCCTTCTGACAGCCTCTTTAATTTCAAAATGGCCACTTTTTTTAACATATACTTCGCCCGTATCTGACTTATGAACGCAATAGCTCAAATGCCCTCCCTAATCAGAATATCATCCTAATTCACCCGAACCACTTAATCATGGAATCCTAGGAGAGCCATTGCTCTGGCGCTTTAATAAGTTTGTATATATAGGTTTCAATGTTTATTGCTGTCCATAATGTTCCCATGCAATTTCAAGTATTGAAACCATATCTTCTTATCTAGTGCCGCATCCTAGAGCTTTGCACAATGTAGCGCCATGTCCCCTTTTCCGTCAATCAGTTGGGGTTGTTGGATGGATCCTGCTGTATGTTCTGTGATCAATCACATCTGTTTGGCAATGGCAACCTCCAACAGGTGATGTCCGAGACTACTTGATCAAGCGCACGATAACAGTGACCGGCAAATCGTGCTTGGCGTTTGGCACACAGAAGATGATATTGAGGGATATCTCCACTATCTGTGCTTTAGCCCTGTGCTTCACGCCCAGGATATGTTTTTGCACCCTCTAAGAAGCCTGGATTAGGTGCCATCCAGTTTATCCTGTAGTTCTTTCTTCGTGGTCAAGGTCTCAGATCCATATAACAGGATCCTCTCTTCACTCTTCTAAGAATTTCAGCTTCGTTGAATTGGAGATACCAATTGGCCATAGGTAGTGTCGTGTAGATTGCAGGAATTTCAAGCTTGTACTTTGCGTGACACGAAGTCTTTTCTTGCTGTCGGCCAACAATGACCCCAGGTACTTGACGCCCCTGACCTCTTTGATTTTGGGGTACCGTCTGGTTTGTGGGTAGAGGATAATTGTGATATCTTCATCATTGATGGTCATATTTTCCGTGCTTCTTGGCAATTAGATGTAGGCCCACTTGTCTCAGCATTTCAGTAATGTTAGTAGATCTTGTCACCACAATATCAGATCGGCTGTTAGGCTCGTCAGCTGCGGTAAGACAAGGTCTGTGGGATGCTTGCCTGGCGACGTCTGAACCTTGGGTTTGATTGGATGAGTCCCGTGGCTTTCATGATGGCAAGACTGGGGGTGGGGGGGGGTTTCCCCCCGCCTTTAGATTCCAGTAGTTGGTAGGAACTCTTTGTGGGCCTAGCCATGGTCTGCACAAAGCGGGATGGGGTTACACATGATGGCAATTGCTTTGACGTCCTCGTCTGGGACACCCATAGTTGGTAAGAATATCGTCGCCCATATCAACACACCGTCTTACTACGAAATGCCGTTTTCGAGAAAATCGCCATTGAAATCTACCGGTAGATTTCTTTGACTGGAATTAAATATCCAGTTTACCTTTTAATTTTGCATTATGAAGAAAACTTCTGAAAGTTTTAAGTTTTAACCTGCTGAGTTTTTGAAATGCAAATTAAATTCCTAATATAAAGCTACAAAGTCATAATTTTGTATGTGAAACGCAAAAAGCCGTATTTTAACATAAGACGCTGATTTCACCTTTATAGTTCACATACTTAGATAGATCACTATGTGAAAAACGAAAGGTTCACGCACGACGCAGATACGGCGCACATAGATCTGTATGTGAAAGCGTAACAGCTTGTTTTACCAAACAACGTTAATTATACTCCAATTGGAAATTACGTGGTAAATGAACAGAAGACATTATGTGAAACCCGATATGCAGATGTGAGCTTAATGACAAAAATTCTTAATTAATATTCACTAATTAGGTCACTTTCAAGATTTTGTAAACTTTGTGCATGTATAGACTAGTACATATAGTGCATATACAAAATATCTCAAAAAATCAAAAAAAGTCAGATAAGACATTGTGATGTGGGCGACGATATGCAGCATTACTCTCTGTTAACACTCTCAAAGCCTGGGAAAAGTCTACAAAACATTGGAACCTTTGCTCTTAAATTCTCAACTCCTCTATCATCCTTCTGAGTGCAAGTATCTGAGGTAATGTTGATCTGCCTTTACGAAAACTATTCTGGTTTCGTCTGCGAATGGAATCTATGCGGAAACGATTCTGTTGACAGCAGTGAATTGCAGATCTTTAGAGGCCAGTTCTGATTCCTCTGTGTTATGAGTTGTTTGGAGGCCACCTTTTCTTTGGTAGAGGAGTGATGAACGATACTATATAATTAATCATAAAGGCAGCTGGGTTGTTTCCCATGTAGATGTCGTTACAAAATTCCACCAGTTGTATCCCTGAAAAGTGGCTTCTTGCCAATTGGCTGCAGGATGTTGTCGGGGGAACCAGGCGTCTTTGGTGTTGTTCAGTTTCTTCAGGCAGATTAGAAGCTCCTCTATAGTGAAAGGGCCATTCTTGAGAGGAAAGGCATCTGCTATCGTGTGATTGAAGAAAGTTCCTCACAGTTATGTTATTCTGAACTGGTTGCCAATAGGACTAAAGTGCTGAAACCATGCGAGACACTCTTCAGGTATTTCACCTTTGATTCTATAGGTGGAGTAGCTTTCTTATCAGTCCGCTCCCTCGATCGTTCCTACCAGGCAGCAGCATGCTTGTATTTGATATGTAGGCTCAAGGCTTCAGCCTTTGACTTAACATACCCCTCAAGCACCACGGTGTAAGATATCAAGTGCAGTCTCAGTGACACATCAAGGTTCTGCTTTGATGAGCTTTGTGGAATTACGGTGCTTCCTGTTGCAGACTTCCGTTTTTCTCTGGCTATGATGACTTCGTTCATTTGCGGTAAAGGCAGTATGTCTTCTTTTTTCTAGGTAGCATCTCCATTGCAATTTCTTTGTTTGGCGGAAGTGACGGCTTTCATTATACTGTGCTGGGGTTCCAATCTACTAGAGTGTTGAACCTGTTATGTACTGCTGCATATACTGCTCGTAGAGCTTTGTATCTCCGCACTACCTTTCTCCAGTCACTGTTTTCATGGGATCATCTGGTAGGGGGTTTACTCTACGGCAACTTTATCCTCTCCTGCAATAGCAATTCTATGATTAGACTTAACAGCTTCAAAAGTGGTTTATGCTCTAATGGCTCTTGAGTTATAATCTGGTAATCCTGACCATATGTTAAGTTCTCCATTTGGGCGACGGTAGGCCTGTGCCACAGTCTACTTGCTTGATTTTGGATTTTGGATTTTGGCAGTGGCAACAAGGCTCAACCGTTTGGCCATTCCCTCACGCACCCCCACCTCTGCTGACCCGCCCTCTACATACAACAGCTGTCCAGGCCCAAGTCTAGCACCACAATCTCAGGTTGCACAGAATATTCTGGGCTGGAACTGCCACCGGTGGCAATTGACAGTCCATGGTAAAAGCCCGAGAGAAGTTTCATCTGGATGATATCAGCAAGGCAAATGATTTGTTTCAGGATTACCCATCAGTTGTAAGCTTCCGGATGCGCTCATTACAGTTGAAAAGGTTGGCACATGACTTAAGAGCCTTTGGTGATAAAAAAACCCCCCACCTCCTGTAGTCTGGTTTTTCTTATTCCTTCCAGGCGGGAGGCTGGTACTAAGTGGCATAGCCAGATATCCCTGTAGTAAGGGCTCGCTGTGTGCACAATGCGGTGATCTTGCATGCACGATGACATCAATATCATACAATTGTGCTTCCGTTCTTCTGTCTTGACTGCTGTTGATAATATCTGGACGTTGTATGTGTTATGATGAATCAGCTTTATGTTAACAAAGTTGTCCATGCAACTTTTTGTAAATATCAGGTTGGGACCTTCCGGTAGGCTTTAGGACCAAAACCCATGATCCAAATTGGTAGAGAAACAATGTTGACCAGAAGCCCAGACTTCCAATCCGAAGCTTTAACCTGGTGCTACATTGAAAACAATTCAGCTTGTCAATTAGCATAATAATAGTGGATTCGCCAGGTCTCCATCACGCTTTCGGTTGGGATGGTGCCTGCCTTTGTTCTTTCACGGTGACACGGTGCCACAACGTCAATATCAATAACATAACAACACATGGTGCTGTGCCCCCCAAATGGAGCTTGCTTTTGGTTGCCAGAAGTCCATATCTTGGCGAAGTATCTATAAAAATTGGGGACCATTTTGAAATTCAGATGGCCACCTAAAGGAAACAATCTACGACTATCTGAATCGTACTGTATGTGTTCCGTGGCATCACAAACATGGTATTGCCACCCAATGGAGCCTTTTATGTTGCCTCAGAAATCCAGATATTGGGCGAAGTATATATAAAATGGGCGGCCATTTTGGAAATCAAGATGGCCACCGGAAGGAAACATCTGTGCCTTTTCGGATGTAATTTTGTGTTCCTTGACATTACAAACTGGGTATTGTCCGCCAAACTTGAGCCCTCATATTGCTTAGAAGTCCCGATTAGAGGCAAATATGTTGAAAATGGCGGCCTTTTTGAAATCAAGATGTCCGCCTAAAGGAAACAATCTGCACTTTCTGAATGTGATATGGTGTTGTTTCCGTGAATCACAACATGGGTATTGCCACCAATTTTGAAACCTTCTATGTTGCTCATGAAGTCCAGGATCTAGTGCAAAATATGTTGAAAATGGCAAGCCTTTTGAAATCAAGATGGCCGCCACGAAGGATAAAAAATTGGTAACATTTGATTTTGGCATTTCTGGACCATTATCTACAGTTTAAGAAACCGAAAAGTATTCCAATTGAAGCAAAAAAGCCAACAATGATACACTGTCCCATACTAGAAGACGGTATTTCCGCAGATAGGACACCAGCAAAACAAAACTGGGGGCTGTGAAAGGTACGACGCGACTCACGATTAACCCATAACGCGTATCTCCTACTCAGTGGCCGTTTACTGCTACTCTCCATACAGTGGGTGGATCCAGAAGGGGCCGCGCACAGGAGCTGTATTCACAAAGAAGCAGTTCACTAAAAGTTTAAATAAGGAAATTTCTTAATTTAATGAAAAAAAACGGTTACATGACAGTCCCATCAACTGTTTGTTCATTTTTTGCTAAAAATACTTCTTTACAGAATTTATGCCTTTCTACTAGCTAATCGTAATGTAACTTTTTACCTATTTATGGAAGGAAATTGACTTTTCTGAACCCAACGGAACAACTATTGGATGAGCGTAGACACGACATACATGCGCTGCTTCCCGCTATTTCTATTGGAAGGTCCGTTTAAATAACATTTGCATCCATTTGGAGCATAATAATGAGCTGTACTTGGTATTAATCTCTATATCATATGGTAGTATTGATATAACGATTTTTTATTACAAGTAACTCTTACTCTAGTTCTTGATTTCATTCACACTATTCTTGACACTTTGACTTGAATTAGTTGCCAACGAGTTTTCTTCTAGGGACCGGTACGCTGTTTATAAATAAAAGATGAAAGTTTCATAGTTTTAACAATCATACGGACACAAGTACTAATCTGCAAGTATTTCTGTTCCTATTATCGTCTGGATAAGACCATCCCTTAAATGTTTAATATTTTTCTATCTGGTCTATCTATCTAACGGTACGACGGAACGGCCGCAGCCGAGGTGCTGTTCACCACGTAGCGCCCAATGTCCCTGTTTGTCATATGTTGGGGATGATAGATGGATCCTGCTGGATGGCCCGAACGCAATCCAATCAATGTAGTCAAAGGGCACGACCCCTGTTTTGGCATGGTTAAACTTCCAACACGCGGACGTCTGAGACCCCTGGTCAATCGCACTAATGACAGTGACGCGGCAAATCGTGCACGCGTTGGGCAACAGACGATGAAATTTGGGAGGGATATCTCCATATACTGTTGCTTTGTCTGGCTCTCGGGCGCCAGATATGTTTTGTACTCGCATAAGAATCTTGGTGTAGGTGCCATCCCGTTTTATCCCTTAAGCTTTTTCTTCATGGTCCATGTCTTAGATCCATATAACAGGATCTCTCTACACAGGCTCTAAAGATTTCCAGCTTGGTTGATTTGGAGATACCAGATTGCCATACGTGGTGTAGTTTATGGGCGGCATTCCAAGTTTAGTCCTTTGCGTGACAGGAGTACTTCCCGCCGTCGGCAGCACAGGACCCAGAGAACCTCGACTCCCTGCCCTCCCCGAGTTGGCCCCCATTAATTTTCACGTTCTTTATAAATCTGTTATAAGTTGTATCAAACTGAAATCTTTTTTAAATTAATTCATGTTTATCTAACATTTTGTGATAATTGTTTATGTTTCCTGTCTTGTTACAGATCCTTGTCCTGGGCGACTATTTCTCTCTCTATCCCCGCAACAGGGACATGTAATTGTCCTGTCCATTGTCACTTTTTCAGAAATTTTCATACTCTGTCCTTTCCAGCGATATGGGCGATTCCCCCTTCTCTAGGTCTTGACTTTTATGCTTCTTTTAAGTGTACACTTTATATGAAATAAAGGATTGACGTGAAGTTAAAAACACTTGGACTTGCATTGGTTTCTTGTGAGCTTGAAAACGCTCTTCTTGACCAAGTAAGGTGAAAGTCGTCACAACACAATGGCCAAGGCAAGGGAGGATAATCGTCAAAGTGTGGGTCCATAGAACTGTTTTTGTTGTCAACAAACATGTTACGCTGGTTCTCATTGGTCCTTCCTCAAGTAACATGTATAGTAGTAAGGATAGGCTACTTACGATACACTGCAAGTTTGAACAATATTGGCTCCCTCAAGATTTTTAAAAAACTTTAAGGCCCGTCTCCCAGAAATTGTTTAGCTATACGCGATTTTAGCTTAAAATCGCCGTCATTTAAAATTTGACGTTTAAAGCAAAACGCGTTTTAATATTTTAACTTCCTTACTTAACAGAAGCTTAAACACGAGTAACATCGTCGTTATGTTCAAGACGCTAACTTGAATGTACAAAGTCCGTCTTGTTGTTTTAATGGTTGAGCGCACAAATTGTATTATGGCTTTCCGTAGCGCTTAAGGTGCTACACTAACTGGGTGAGATGAGGTGGCACCGTTGCTTGCTGTTAATTGGAGTGTGCAATGAGCCGTGAACTTGGCGAAAACACACACTAAAACACTTCTTAGTTTCTTAAACTAGCCCCGTACAAAAGATGAAATTGGAGGGATATCTCCATATACTTTGTGCTTTGGTGGTTCTGTGCTCGCGCCAGGATATGTTTTTGTACTCGCCTAAGAAGCTTGGGTAAGGGGCCATCCATTTTTCATCCTGTAAGCTCTTTTTCATGGTCCAGTCTCAGATCCACATAACGGAAGTACTCTCTACCCAGGCTCTAAAGAATTTCAGCTTGGTTGAATTAGATACCAATTGCCATAAGTGGTGGTATTTTTATTGCAGGATGCATGCCATTGCCAAGTTTGTCCTTTGCGTTACAGGAATCCTTCCGCCGCCGGCAACACAGGACCCCAGACACCGTGCTCTCCAAGTCCCCTGACCTCCCCATCCCCGAGTTGCCACCATTAATTTGTCATCGTTCGTAATAATGTTTATAAAGTGTTTTCCAAACTGAAATATTTTTATTAATTCTGTTTATCCTATACATTGATTGATAATTGGTTTATGTTTTCCTGTCTTGTTACATGTTCAGATTCTGGTCTGGCGACATATTTTTCGTTTCGTCCTCTCTAGTCCCTCCCATACAGGGACATGTATTGTCATGTCGCATTGTCTACTTTTCATAATTTTCATACTCTGTCCTTCAGCGATATGGGCGATTCTCCTTCTCTATCTCTATCCCCCCCCCCCCCCTTTTGGACTTTTTTATTGCTTCTTTTAAAGTGTACACTTTATATGAAATAAGGATTGAACGATGAAGTTAAAAATACACTTGGAATTGCATTGGTTTCTTGTGAGCTTGAAAACGCCTCTTGACAGTAAAGGTGAAAGTCTTCACACATGAGGGCAAGCAAGGGAGGATAATCGTCAAAGTGTGGGTCCATAGAACTGTGTGTTGTCAACAAACATGTTACGCTGGTTCTCATTGGTCCGTAATCACGTATACATGTATAGTAGTAAGGGATTAGGCTACTTAAGATACAACTGCCACATTTGAAAAATGTGCGCCTCAATATTTTTAAACTTTCAGGCCCGTATTCCAGAACTTGTTTAGCTATACCGATTTTAGAAACTTAAAAATCGCCTTATTTAAATTGCGTTTAAGCAAAACGCGTTTAAAAATATTTTTAAAAAAACATTTACTTACTAAACAGAAGCTTTAAAAAAACACGAGTAACATCGTCGTTATTTTAAAGACGCTAACTGGAGAGTGTATAAAGGCCGTATTGTGTTTTAATGGTTTTGAGCGCACAAAGTGGTATTATGGCTTTCCGTAACGCTTAAGTGCTACACACTACCTTGGTGAGACTGATGTGCACCGTTGCTGCTGTAAATTGGAGTGTGCAATGAGCCGTGAACTTGGCGAAAACACACACTAAAACCTGCCTTAACTAGCTCCCCGACATAGTTTTTAAATTTCGATGCATTTTGGCGGAGTTAAAATTGCGTTTTTAGCTTAAACTCCTTCTGGAATTTGCGCTTACTTTAGCCATATTTTTATCTCACATTTAAACGTTCGTTTAACTTAAAATCGCGCTAAACAATCTGTTTTTGTGGAACGGGCCTCTCATGTTTGCATGTTGTAAAATCACCTTAATGATTAAAACCAATCAAGCGTCCACAGCACGATATATAAATGGATGTAAAGTCGCGACATTAATTCAGTTTGACACAGAACCCACGCCATATGCATCCTGTTTGCCGGTCCTGTATAACCTTTTTGTGGTTTTAATAAATCAGTGATTACGAGTCTATGAGATTCATCTACTACCACATTTGTTTATTAAAGTTATAGTAAAACGTAAAATTTAGCCTATAGATTACCTGGATGTCTTTAAACCTGTTATCTAAATGCTTACTCAGGATTTTTTTTATCTTTTTTTGTGTAGTATTAAAAAAGTCGACTAAACCTAAAGATGTTTCCCTAAACTACCCAATTCCACAGTTTGAGATGAATCTGAGATATTCGTTTCCATGCAGTAAACTTTTATGTGTAGTATAACTTGCCCATATGATACCGTGTAATAACAAAAAAATTCCGGATATTTATAACAAATTTTTTGATTTTCTATAAGGACAGGACTTCGATTTGAGCTTTAGTTTCTTCACACAGTGACTAGTGTTTGGACAAGCATTGCTAATGTAACTGTGCAAAAAACTCTTTTTAAATTCGGCGCCCTCATCCGAAAATATCTGAGTCAGCCTTTACGACGTCCCTATCTTTTTTTGAGTATGTTATTTTATGTGTAAAAAAATGTATCTCTATTCTTCCAATTGCCGAGACTATATCGTTGAGCATAATTTAAGAAATTCATTTTTGGGTGAAAATGGCCAGTGCCCCCCGCTTTTAAAAGAAAGGGTTCATCTGAGAATGAGATAGCTCTTTTTGTCGGGTACCGCAGGTTCTCTTTTTGGAACCCAACTTTGGCAATTGTAGATCCGCTCTGTGTCGTATACATGGTACCGCAAATTTTTTTTGGCATGTATTGAATGGTGGAATGCTTTAAGATCTTTTGAGTTTCAGAATGTGTTTTTTTGGTTTTCGAGACATTCAGGCATCATTTATTTGGGGCAGAAATCCTGTACAAAAGTTAAGTTAGTCCTATTCTGTTTCACAAGCTTGCAGGAAAAAAAGTTTACACACCAGATGGGGATTGTCCCCCTTTTTACAACATTGCGTAAGTTTTTTTGTTTTAATATTACGCCGACATGCACACAGCAATATCTTCTTCTACAACATTTCTACACCCGGGTAAAGTGTTTGGTTTTCCCCTCAGATATAAACAGTACTCTTGTTTATTCTTTTCCTCTCAATCGCAATATCATATCTAAACAATTGACATCTTGTAAGATGCCCTGAATCATCCAATTTTTTAGCTCTTTTCAATATTTTATTTGTTCACGTACTTGATATTTTCACGAGCCACTATATTCAAAATATGCATTTTGGCGGAGTTAACATTGCGTTTAGCTTTAAACTCCTTCCTGGAATTGCGCTTACTTAAGCCATAGTTATTCACTTAAACGTTCGTTTAGCTTTAAATCGCGCGCTAAACTCTTTTGGGAATACGGGCCGCTTTGTTTGCATGGTTGTAAATCACCTGAATGATTAAAACCAAAATCAGCATCACAAGAACGATATTATAATGAATGTAGTCGGCGACATTAATTCAGTTGACACAAGAAATACGCACGCATATGTCATCCGTTTGACCGGTCTGTAACCCGTGTGTGGTTTTAATATCAGTGAGTACGATTCTAGCTATTTCATCTACACTATTAACACATTGGGTTATTAAAGTTATGGAAAACGTAAAATTTAGCCTATAGATTAACTGGATGTCTTTAAACCTATTTAAATCTTACTCCGAGATGTTTTTATTTTTCGTGTATTGATTCCAAAAAACAGTCTCGACTTAAAATTAAGGATAGTCACCTAAATTCCCAATTCCAAAGTTGAGATGAATCGGAGATTTCGTTTCCATTGCGTAAACATTCTGTGTAGTATAACATTGCCATAGGATACCGTGTTGTATAACAAAAAAATCAGGATATTTATAACAAAAGTTGTGATTTTATAGATGCAGGTACTCGATTTGAGCTTAGCTTGTTCAAACAATGGGACTCGTGTATTGACAAGCATTATGTGTTGCAAAAACTCTTTTTAAATTGAGGGCGCCCCTCTCGGAGAAATATCTTGAGTCAGCCTTAACGTCCCGATGTTTGAGTATGTTATTTTATGTGTAAAATGCTATCTTATTCCTTCCAATGGCCTAGACCATCGTATGAGAAGAAATTGAAGAAATTTCAGATTTTGTGAAAATGGTGCCAGTGCCGCTTTAAGAAAAGGGTTCTGAGAATGAATAGCTCTGTTTGTCGGGTACACGCAGTCTCTTGGAACACCACTTTGCAATTGTAGATCCCTTTGTCAGTATACATGCGTTTACCGCAAAATTTTTGCAGTATGAATGGTTGGAATTCTTGCTAAGATCTTTGAAGTTTCAGAATGTGTTTTGTTTCGAGACAATCAGCAGACATTTAGTTGGGGCAGAAATGCACTGTACAAAAGTTAAGTTAGTCCTAGTCTGTTCACAAGATTGAGGAAAAAAAGTTTACACACCAGAGGGGACGTGTCCCTTTTACAACATGTGCGTAAGTTTTTTGTTTTAATATTACGCGGGACTGCACAAAGCAATATTTCATGTTCTACACCCGGGTTAAAGGTTTGGTTTTCCCCTCAGATATAAACAGTACTATTGTTTTTTGATTCTCTCAACGCATATCATATCAAACAATGATCATCCTTGTAAGATGCACATGGAAAATCATGCCAATGTTTTCAGCTCTTGTGAGTTATTTTTCACGTCGCTACTTGATATTTTCACGAGCACGATATTACAAAATATGCATTTTTTATATACTGTACCTTTCCCTCGTACTGTATTTATCAAGTGACTGTCATCTTTGATTTCTTGTTCTGCTATGACGGCGACCAAGGGGATGCCCATGTTCTCTGCGTGCTGGTATGTGCAAGTATTGGGGTCTCTGGTAGAACATTTCACCCTAAATGATAAGGAGGAGAAAGTCCTAGAATTGCAGTAAAATGATGCAACACTTTTAACACTCTTCACTAGTTATAAGCATTGTTTTATGCAGGTTCATGCTGCTTGGTGCATCGTATATCATAAGGTAATATAAAAGATTCGGCATAATTACACTATACTCCCTGCCCTACTCGGTATCATGTCTTCATTCCTTTAGGGAATAAAACACACGATACAGAGAGGCTTTATTCCTTAAGACATCATAAAACACACAACAGAGTTATGCTTATTCCTTAGCGGAATAAAACACATGAATACAAGAGTAGGCTTTTTCCTTTATTCAGAATAAAACACATGATACAGAGTGAGGCTTTATATTCCTTTCGCGTAATAAACACACGATAAGATTAAGCTTTATTCCTTTAAGCGAATAACACAAAACACACGATAAAGAGTAGGCTTTATTCCTTTAGCGGAATAAAACACACGATTCAGAGTATGCTTTAATTCCTTAGCGGAATAAAACACATTGTACATAGTAGGCTTTAGTCCTTTAGCAGAGAATAAAACACATGATACAGAGTAGGCTTTATCCCTTTAGCGATAAACACCCGATCCGAGTAGGCTTTATCCGTTAGCAAATAAAACACACGATCCAGAGTAGGCTTTATTCCTTAGCGGAATAAAACACACGATTCAGAGTAGCTTATTCTTTAAGCGGAATAAAGGATGATACAGAGTAGGCCTTATTCCTTTAGCGGAATAAAACACACGATACAGAGTAGGGGGCTTATTCCTTTAGCTGGAATAAAACCCCGATACAGAGTAGGCTTTACTCATTAGCGAGATAAAACACATTATACAGAGTAGGCTTTATTCCTTAAGCAGAATCAAACCATGAATACAGAGTAGGCTTTATTCCTTGCGCGAATAAACCACACGATACAGAGTAGCTTTATTGCCTTAAGCAGAGAAATACATGATAAAGAGTAGGCTTTATTCCTTTAGCAGAACAAAACACATGATACAGAGAGGCTTTATTATTCCTTAAGCGGAATAAAACACTGATACAAGTAGGCTTTACTTATTCCTTTACGGAATAAAACACACGATACAGAGTAGGCTTTATTCCTTAAGCAGAATAAAACACATGATACAGATTAGGTTTATTCCTTTACTGAATAAAACACATGATAAAGTAGGCTTTATTCCTTCAGCGAATAAACACATGATACAGAGTAGGCTTTATTACTTTAGCGGAAATGAAAACACACGATACAGAGTAGGTTTTATTCCTTTAGCGGAATAAACCACATGAACAGAGTAGGTTTTATTCCTTTAGCGGAATAAAACACACGATCCAGAGTAGGCTTTATTCCTTTTTTTAGCGGACTAAAACACACGTTTCAGTAGGCTTTAATTCCTTAGCGGAATAAAACACACGATACAAGGTAGTACGATGTGTACATTGTTATATGCCAAAGGGTCACGCTGCAGTGACCTAAATTTTGTAGAGTGAAACCTTGAAGGCCTTCTGCCTCACGTACTTTTCAGACACCTCCCTCCATTATTGATTACCTTAACCTAAGTGCCGGCACCCAGAAGTTTTTCCTGGCATACCTTCAATTCTTTCTTCCATCATGCCACTTGTAAGTGAACGCTACCCATCCTTGTGTCCTCTGTGGTTCGAACCTTAGTATCAGTTGCCTTTACTTCCATGATGGAAAACACTCGTTCTATATACCTATACTGAATCCTACACAGGGAACCTACAGTAATCTTTGGAATCAATTTCAAGATTGATACAAGAAAATTGCGCTGACATGTCGTATCAACTAATACAATGTATCGCATTTGGGCATGTTCTATCTTTAATAATGTATAGCTTATTAAGATAAAATTAATAGTTTTCAAGCCATTAAGTATGTATGCATGTATGTATGTATGTCATGTATTATGTAATGTAATGTATGTATGCATTAGGATCATGCAACTAGATATCATTAAGTGTTTGTTACGTTACATGAACGTTGAAAAAAGTGACTATTCGTAAAAAAAAAGTCTAAAAAAAGATTGTCTTTTTAGTAAATAATTCTTCATTAACCATACTAGTAACTAAATTCGTTACTATATAGTACAAAAAGTGTTTTTCTTACTTAACTTAGCTAAAAAGTGACTTTTTAAAAGAGCTTTTTAGATAAAAAATGACTTCTTAGATACATTTAGTAAAAAACAAATGTACAAGTGGTAAGAATGTATGTATGCATGAATGTATATATTGTGTATATGAGCGATCAACATTGCACTAATGACATTACCTTCAAACAGAGTTTCTCTGCATTAAAAACTTGTCTAAGTAAACAGAAGGGACTTTAACAACCTCCGTTCTGTGGATCAAACACTGCCAACTAGGTCGTCATAGCGCCCTCCACCAGCCACGATCCAACACCGACGTTTCCTGTCCCTTCGTGGTAAAGCTTCGCTCCCTGAAAGATCTCACAACCACGGTTGTTCATTCCGATAGAATATAAGTTTACAGTGTCTGGTGGCAATGATATGGAAGTGGGTCTTTCCTTTCGTAGACTGGCCAACCCAAAGAAACCCCTATGCACTCACATTTCAAACTGCACCAGAACTTCCCTTAAACGACTCTTTTAGCTCTTATCCATTCTCTAAGTTGTACTTTGGATCATCCCTAGTTACTTAATTTATAAGCCTCACCATTACCTTAAGGAACCCCTCAAAGATGACCCCAGTGGTATAGTCCACCCTCCCTCGCAGACTCAGATCAAACTTCACCTTGTCTAGGATACCAAATATTTCACAGTATCGCAGCCGTAACTTCATGCGCCTCCAGGGCCTTTTTGGCTGATGTGTTGAGTAATTTCCAGAATCTTTCAGAAGTTTGTCTATTAGCTCCAAGCCAACCTGAGGAGAAATAAGTCATATATAAAATATATCATAAAATCAATAAGCTGTGTGGCTGTAATTCACTAAAATCAAACATGTGAATTGCTCCGAAACTAAGACACGAGATTCACATTAATTTTTTGGGATATTGAAAAAGTTGCAGTAGTACTCAAATTTTATTTCAAACGCGGATAGTGCAGTATAATAGAGTGATACTTGTCGTGCCCCTCACCAAAGGAAGGAAAAACACGCAACCTCTGTTCTAAAGTAAACTACTCACTTTTTTTTAGTGAGATTTGTCCTAAATACTATTGCCTATGGTCTAGTTATTTGACCAGTATCGGAAGGAGAATAGCATGGCTCATTTTTACAAAATAACATCAGTATATGTGTATGCAATTTCAGATTAGGAAACATAGAATATTGAAGGAAAAGACAAGCAATAGAGGTAGAATCAGGAAGTTCTCATTTGAAGGAAGGAAAGATGGTTAAAGATCTCTCTCGTAAGTCTGCGAGTTTGCTATCCGACAATCGGGTGCCAATTTGCTGCCATATGAATACATGTGACTACAGTTTGTGGACAGAATCGGGATTTCTATGATTGCTGTTATAATACTGCGTGAAATATCGTCGCTGGGCGGGTAAAACTCATATGTAACCTCAGAGGTCAAAGCAAAAACTCATATGTAAAAGTGGGCCCCAGTGCTAAAACCTCTATCGTGCATTTTGGTCACATCGGGTTTAGCTTGAATGCATGCCAAATATGAGTGTAAATCATATGGCAATTTATTCAGAATGGAGTAATAATTACCTACATATATTTAGAAAGGGAAACCTTTTTAGTGAAAGCATTACAGGCACCTTATTCAATTTTTGTGTGCCTCTCGAAAATGTTACATATGAGGGTTTTGTCATGTAACCGTTGTTACTACATGTGAGGTTTTGGCTTTTAAGGTTCAAATGCACATATGAGGTTTTCCCGCCCAGCGACGATATGGAAAACTAATTTCTCGTGTGTGGCATTGATAACGTTTTAGTTGACTACATCTTTTATAAGGCGTTACCTTTTAAAACGGACATAGTCTCTATTCTATCGGACTGCCGCTGAATCGATTCCTTTCAAATTTATCATTTTCTGCACGTACATCTTGCCAGTGGTGCTTGTAACATTACAATGGGTGTTACGATAAAAAAAATAATCCAGCAATTTTCAGCAATTTTTACAATTTTAAAAAAAAAAATCCCGGGGTTTTTTTACAAAACTTTCAAACCAGAAGGTCCTTGAAAGGGACACTCGTCCTACATAGAATGTTTTATAGGATACCTGCTTTACTGTACAAAAAATATTAGCGGAAGCGGGGGCATGGTTTTTATTATTTTTGGCGGTCCGCCATATTTTGTATTAAGCATTAGTGTTTCAGATCGGTAATTGTGGGAAATTACTTAACTCCTTAACATGCTACTTGAATAAGAAAATGAAAATCACACAAAAGTAAAGTAGTAATATAATAAGACAGGTTTAAAGTTACAACGTACTAATCGCCAGAATTTCTCCCTTTTAAAGGAATTGCTTTGCCTAGTCAGTTTAGCCCAAAGAATTTTAACAATCTTAACCCCTGCATTCTAAATTACAAGGATTTCCAAATAAATACAAAATATTGTTGATTCATGGAACAAATACAATTTGTACATTTAAATTAATAGATTAGAGTTTTAAATATATTAAGATTTAGTGTTAAATCTAAAAATGGATTGGTCCATAATCACATTCTTTGGGGATTATTTTAAATTCTGTAATTAGAGTGTGAGGGCCTCCCGGCTGTTTGATTGGTCAATACATTGGGTTAGTTTAGTGTATCTAGCCAATCAGATACAGGTAACGAAATCATAATGTTTGAACAGATATATGGCAGGTCTATTTTGAATGGTTACTCCAAGGTTAATCCTGATATATTTTTAATGAGCAATCAGAGATACTAGTAAGGAAAGGTGGTAGGCCTCAGGGGTTAAGGAAGAACGATAGGACCTTGAATGATGCATGTATAATTTAAAATATACCTTGTCCAGTTTATCTACAGTGAAATGCTTGTCTAAACTTGTCTTCCGGCACACACAGCCTGCAAACATGCCATCCAAAAGTTGTCTGTGATTGACCTAAAATGAAATATGCCTACATGTCATGATCATTAAATCAAAATAAAACTACGAATACATCAAGTGCTATACAGTGAAATCAGCACCCTAAATAAAATCCTGTGAATATTAAAAAAAAAAATCAATATTTCTTTTTTGAAAAATATTCGCTATTTGTACTGAATTTAACAAAAAAAGATAAATTTACTAACATGCCCTAAACGTTACGTAAAGGATTTAACATGTTCCGAAGGTCTGCTGTCCATAGCTTCACTGAATGTGGAGGGTTTCTTTTCTAATTCAAAAAGTAACATCATTGATGACATGTGTTACATATGCCAATGCGATGGTCCTATGTCGTCAAGTAAACCTCACGGAAACTTGATATTTCATCGCCCAACCTACCGATATTGTCTTTTTGCAATTGAGAGACACACTCGACAGTTTTGACGTGCTATATATGTGAAAACAGGCACATTTTTGTGAATCAACCTCAATGTCTGCTTAGAACAACATCGAAGGTCCCACCATTGAGCTCAGCTCTGTTTTGTTTACATCAGCTCACAAACCTCCATCAGTATATTCTCATCACCCTCAATCGAATCTCGGAATTTCCCCAACCAATTCTTCATTGGCGATTCAACAGCCAATCCATTCTGGCCTACAATGAAACCACCAAAGACAACAAGCTGTCAATCAATATGGTTGTATCATCAATATCTTCCTCTCCTTCACAACCCGAAGCTGCCGCCATTTTATAGCGCCCGTTGGAAGAGAGCAAAACATTTCTAAACTTGTACAGGTGTGTTCTGGGAGCCTGTTCACTAACCTCAAACATCGAGCACTCGTACCCTTCAATGCTGCAGCACAGCGCGCTCACTATAGGAGCAACTGGATGATTCACTCGATGAGCTGGATCAGAAAATGTGAAGAGGATTGCTCTAAAACCTCATAACTATGACAAATTTCCTAACTAGTGAATCAGACTGCATACCACCATGTTTGAAGCTGATCCTTTCTCAGCTAATACAACTACTAAAGGTGAGGAAGTGTCGGAGAGGAATCTCCCAGGAAAAAAAAAAATGGCACCCTTAATTGAACCCACCAATATGACCCATGGACAGCAAGAAAGATGGTCTACCATCCGAAAACTCCAAGAGGATCCAACAGAACCACCACAGCAGCTAAATGTTATACCCAACCAAGTGCCCCCCAAACATGCTTTAAACGGCCGTGCCAAACACAACAAGAAGCCCCAGAAGATCACACTAGACCATATAAGACCCTGGTTTCACTCGCCCCTTAAAATGAACGGACTGGAAACGGTATTGCTAAAATTTCAACCAGGAAAAGCAGTAGGCATTGAAAACATCTCCACTGATTAGGCTTAAAACTCGGCCCAGTAGTAGCAAACGGGTGCCCTGAGCTCTACAATTGTTGCCTTATTTCCCACAAGTTCCAAGATTGACGACAAGCGAACGTTATGGCACACCTTAAAAGCTGGAAAGATCCAACCAATTCTAACCAAATCCAACTCTCCGCCAGACCGACCAGATCTTGAATGTCTCCTGCTGAAACCGCATAGAATGTGATAGGACGGAACACCTCTATACCAGAACAAAGCAGGTTTCGGCCAGGAAAACAACAATAAGCCAAGTAGGCGAGTACAACCTAATTCAATACATAGAGGATGGTTTCGAGAAGGTTGAGTATACCAGAGTTCGTGTTCGCCGATCTATAAGCAGCTTATGACACTGTTAATAAATGATTATTTCCAATAAGACTTTGGAAATCACGAAGGACATCCGCCTGACTGGGCTCATCAAAGGATTGCTTGCAAACAGGAGGTTCTTTGATCAGCTAGGAGCGAAGAAGAGCCGATGACATGGGCACAGAATGAACTACCCCAAGAGAGCGTGTTCGCACATTCTACTGGTCAATGCGATACCAACCGACCCAACCTAGGAGTCCAGGAACCTGTCGTTTTATCTATACAGGACGATCTTGGAATTGGCGCACAAGATGTAGACCTCACAGTTGTGGAAGAGAGAATCTCCAAAGCTTTGGACCAACTCAAACAACCACAGGTATGGTTGCTTTCCTCTACCGCGGGACGCCAAACTCAGCTTCAGGTAACCTGGTCTGGACCACCCCTGGAGCACTGTGGTAGTCCTGTCTACCTAGGAGTTACCTTGAACCGCACTCTCTCTCTGTCTTATAAGACCCGCATCCAGAAGACGAAGAGTAAAGTATGTTCACGCAATAACATCTTAAACTTCCTCGCACAAGATGGGGTGCTTGCCCACATACCCTAAGATCGACGGCACTTGCTCTGTGCTACTCATGTGCAGAGTGTGCTTGCCCTGCATGGAAAGGGTCAATCCATGCCACGAAGCGTGATCCAGCGTTAAATGCCTCCTGCCGGCTTATCACAGGATGTCTTTGCCCAACTCCAACAGACAACGTATACATCCTAGCAGGAATTGCGCCACCAGACTTCGTCTTAGTGTGGCGAGCAGGCACGAGCGTAGCTGTCAAGTATCTAATGTGAAGCACCCTATGTCCGGACAGAGACCAGCTGCTAACCGCCTTAATCCAGAGAGAGTTTCTTAAGCAGAGTCCAACCCCTTGAAACAGTCTGACGACGTCTCAACAGATTGAGAACTAGAATCGGCCGATCTAAGGTTTCCTTGCAGAAGTGGGGCTACCTGGAAGCAGATCAGGACACTACCTGTGGTTGTGGAACAGCACCACAGACAAATGGAACATCTCTTGGTCTGCCCACTGCTGGAGCAACAATGCACAGACATGGACCTTGCAGTATTCAGTGAATCAGCCAGACATTGTACCCACCTCTTGCTGGATCATATTTGAGAACCACTGTGTTTGGATGCGATAAGAAGAAGAACCTATGTACATGTATATCAATGGGAAGAGTGATTGGTTATAGGTATTTTAGCAAACCATTGTGCAAATTTTCGAAATAAAGCTTGGATGGGGCCAATATCTTATCGGGGTACGTTTGCCCAGTGTGGCCTGAGCAGACTTGTTGTTTTATTTGTTTTGTTTGTTTTGGTTTATTTGTGTTGTTATTTTGAGGGTTTTTCGCCACATCTTGTACCGTTTTCATCTTGAATTCGGAATTAAAGAGAATGCATACATTATTTTTAAAGTTTTTGTTTCTTTCCTCTGGTTATTTGATAACACTGCCACTTAAGTATCGACCTTACCTTCATGCACTATGGGAAATTTGATATATTTAGATCAGTAGGCTTTATACCTTAAAATATAATAATCCTACCTTGATGACAAATCGCCCCAACCTAGATCAGACAGGATTTCGTGGACTATGTTGAGACACTCTGCATCTGGGACCAATGGATTTCCCCAAACCTCCCCTGCTATGTCAAAATCCTGCAGGACAACACAGAAAAAGCATCATTGAAAAAAAAATAAACACGATTCACCCCCATCACACCCACCACACGCGCATTCCATGCCAATTGACCACAAGATATCTCACCCGACATTCACCACACACCCACACACACCACCAACGACACAAAAGCACATATTCCATATACACATTGAGAGATTCCCTGGTTACGACCCCTGGTCATGGCTGGTTGTCCCTTCTGTACACCTTGGCTATGTGATAGCGCTTAATGTGCTGGACTTGTTCATGGCAAGATATCTAGCGAATGGTACCTAGGAAAAACGTAATGGTCAGGAAAAAAAAATTATGATAATTTCAAAATTAGAAGAACGCGACCCTTCGACAACGAGTTGCAGTAATGGCGGCACTAATATATCCTGTTATACAGGTGCCCTAATTAGGATCATGCGAGTCAAAAAGGACACAGTTTTGACCACCGATTGGATTACTTATTCCACCCTGTTCAATTCTTTTCGAATTTCATTACAGGCAAATAGTTTGGCGGGGTTTCTTAACAATCTATGTGTTAAAACACATGCTCTGTAGAGTTTCAATGTGAAGAAATATTGGATATTAATCACCCCCACCCCCAAGAAAAAGTGAATTGAATGATCGGGAAAAAAGACCAAGGCAAAAAAACATTTACACAACAGGCATATGATATTCCAGGCCCAAATGATTATTGGTAAGGATACGGTGAGGTCATAACGTAGGGATAGCAACTCTCAACCTTGGTCTTTTAGGTCGTATATGAGCTTAGACTCTTCTCCATATTTTCCCATTAATGTTTACTCAGTTCCCAAAGACAGGCGTTATCTATAGTTAGAACCGTGACGTTGAAGCACTCTGTTATGTCTGAAATACACCTTCCCTGATCGCCCTTTGCCTGGGAATGTAGTCTCTTGTACCCTGTAGAATCCAAAAATCAAAACATGTTTTACAAAATGTTCGGCCCCAATCACATATAATGACGTATTCGACATTTTTTAGAAAATTTGGCATAATTTTACGTTGCTTTGTATACTCACGAATTCACAAATTAGAGTGGACTTAATTAGTTAAAATATTAAAACTATTATGACAAATTTGCAAAATCCTTATTTGACGTATTTTTCAGTTCACCGTAGAGTTGTCGTTTAACATAGCGCAAGTATTTGCGAAAACGCGTCCCATAACGATAAATTGCGCGACGTATTTGTTTTACACGTTGGAAATTCTACTTTGGTCGTTTCACATAATGACGTATTTTATTTACACATAATTTTCACATAGTAAATAAATTGGAAATTGTGATAAGTTAAAATACATTGAAATGAACTTCTTTTGGCGATTTCCATAGATTTTTAAATGAAATATGTTTTAATTAACAGTATATAGAGCAAAATTAAGATCGCAAATCTTCAAAGCGATTTCTCGAAGATGCGTATTTCAGCAACTACGTCCCAGTGGGTGACGCGGCGACGAAATGTTCAGTTTCAATTTGAGTTTCCTGCATTTGACAACAATCGACGTTGTGTGACATTTAGAAACCATTTGGACACTATAGAATGTATAAGTTTAAATATGTAATTTACCCCTTTGTAGTTTTGACGTTTCACTGTAATTTTAGCACTAATGCCGCCATACCAAAACCTCATGAATAAGACGTGTTCATTCTCTGGACGTAATCGTTGTTTTGTGAGTATCTTATGCGAGGACCTAGTGTTCAGTGAATGGGTTTCATTACCTTAGGTTGTGTGAGCACAAACTTCTGGCTAGACCCATCTCCAGTTGAGATTTCAAGTGTTTAACTTGGATCTTCCTCGGCAATCGGTGTGTAACAGACACAAGAATTATAAACATGACTTAGGATTTAATATAATGTGACAGATTTTCCACGGAGACCAATATCTATACATAAGTCAGCACTAAGTTGAGACGAGCGTTATTCGGCTTTTTTTAATCCGCTCGTAAAGTGTTCCTTGTTAACGTGTCGTGCCTTTTAGCAAACGCAAGTCTTAGGCATTCCACGCTCACTCCTCCCATTGATTTGTATTTTGCATACACTGTTTTATAATTTCGCAAATTGAAGAGGTCACTTATTTAGCAATTCTAGAGTATAATGTTACATTCACCTAGGCTATAATAGCTTCCCAAACCAGGTATCTTGCCGAATCTACATATCTGGCGGTGTTCCACCTTTTGGTTTCAATTTCAAATTGTTGTGTAGGTGCAAGATATTTCTCAACAGCTTAGAATGTTTGTAGTTTTAAAGTTTATGTATCTGCTTTTTTTGCTTCGAGTTTACAAGTTAAAATACATGCTGATATTACAGAGAAAATCACATTACCGTAGTTGCATTATCATGGCCCGTTCATACTTCACTGCATCTGCGTTGCGGTGACCGCAATAACTTAATTTAATTTTAACTAGATTTGCAGCTAGTTGCGTTGAATTGCGGCAAAAGGGATCAACACATGAACATCGGCAACGCAACGCGCAGTGCACCTAGGTATGAACGGACCTTTGTCAAGTGTGAAGTTATTATCCCTCCGCTGTAAACAAAGTAAACGGTACCGTACTCCGACCCAGGGGATACATGCCATTGAATATTCGCGCGCATTTCTCATCTAAGCGTGTTATAAACCCGCCATTTCGGCTCAGATGCACGCAAGGAAAGTGCATTTTCACTGTAACATTAGATTCAATTTTAGGTAGAATTTGTATCAAAGGAAATGCTTACCTTTCCATCTTCGGCACTATCTGCTTTCAAACGACGAACAATTTCATCTTGCTTCTTAATTTGATCCAAAAGTTCCTGTCTTTTTGTGTCACTCATCTTGATTAGGAAGGAACTTTGCCAGCGTCATACACATCCAAATCAGCTTTCGTGAATGGGAGGCGCTATGGAAATTACTAGATGTTATGTTCAAAACTTATCACTCCGTTTGTACAAATGAATACATAGATGGCGCTGTATAGGATTTTCAGAGACAACCATGCGGAATCACGTTTGAGATTCTTTACCTCAATCGTGGTCAAAGAGTTGAATAATCTTACAAGACAACGGTTCACTATTTTCTACTTTAATCCCCGACTCTAATATTATAAATTCAAATTTGTATTCCTTACAGAGAGACATTATTGTAAAACAAAATATATTCAAACATACTAAATTGAATTTTTATCAATTTATCACTTATAAAAAAAAACATTCGCCGAACGCATGCGTCGTCTGCCTTCGCGGTTTGTAAATGGGGCCAAAGGTCACATGAGGTCACCAACACGTGTGACACTACCCAAGGACCTCGGTGGCCAAGTTTCATGAAAATTAAGCAACCCATGTGGAAACTCCAAGCAATTTGACAAATCTTACCATTTTGCGGTCATGACCTAAGACCTCTAGTAAATATGACATTTGCTAAATAGTAACACAAATTAAAAAAAAACACCATTTTCATATACCTTCCTCTAGAGTGTTTGGAATTTTAGCATATTTATTAAATTAACCGAACATTAACCGTTTATTCATTTGGATTACATCTATACATGCCACTTTTCATCTACAATTAAAGAATTGTTAGCAAATTTATGATAAATGTCAAATTTGTCATAAAACATAATTCAAAGATGTCTACCAACACAACTCTACTCTGTTTTTCAGGGTATGATTTTTAATCCAGGTTTCCGACCAAAACAGAACCTCAGCCATTTTTCATAAGTAAGAATTACATCTCTACCGAAGTGTGTTTACTTTCTGGAACAGCTTGATGAAGACGACGACGTCGACGATGGCAATGATGATGATCATGAAATAGTGTGTTTCAATGTTTTAGAAAGAAATTATTCATGTCCTTGTTTCTCTTAACAATGTCATCCTGCAGCTTCATGATAACACGCTAATAATGAAAATAATATTTAGAGGAGCGTATGTAATGATTGTCTTTGTCAAAGACGCCTCCTAATTTTGTCCCGTGACAGGAGTGTCAATAGCACGTGTCGAGGGCGAAGACTGAGGCCGAGCGGAAAGAGTTCTCAATGAGAGGGCGCTATTGCACCTCGTGCACAGGGACTGTAGTAAACTAAACAATAAAGCGCTCATCCTTGATGTAAGGCTAATGTAATGAGTGAATCGGTTTCTTACAAATACTCGATTAATAATAATGTTAAAATATCAGCTTTGCCATTATACCGAAGCAAATATCCACAGTTAGTGTGAGAAACCACACTTTACAAGTAAATTTGGAGATCATCGGATGTCAATTCATCAAATAGGGGTTTTCTTTCTTACACCGCGTCAATCCAAATATGGCATTTTCTCCTGATTTACATGATTTATATGCGAGTTCAATCCACTTGTCCAATCCATCTTTTCCATCTCTTCTAAATGATTGATCTGTCATTTTATTCATGAAAGCTTTCTGTCCATCAGGTTGTCTTGTGTTGCTTGCATTGATTCTAATCCATAAAGCGCTCCACTGCTTTCCACACCTGTTAAATCAAAGAAGAACGCCAAGTGAGAAAATTGACGTATATCTTTTGTTAAGCAAGAAAATAATTTTAATCCTTCTTTCCCGTCTAAAGACGTACATGTTTTATAATGGACTAAAATTCAAGTGCCTTTTGACGCATTAGTACAAATAGTTATTGCCGGTGTATAAGAAACTGAGTGCCCCATGAGAGAGTGTCCTAGCTACCATAGCAACATGTACGGAATAAACCGTGACCTTGTAGACAAGATTACTGTGTACAGTGCTGAAACAAATGATGCATACAGCATTCATTGGAGAACACAATAGACAGATGGGTGGAGGACACTCAGTTACACGGACACTGTATTACATGACACCGGTATTTCTGACCATATTTTACAGCCAAATGGGGGGGGTCACAGTTGTAAACATATAGCTTTTTATCTCGAATTTTACCGCATGAAACGATTTGGGAGATCAGAAAAAGCGGCCAAAG
>JAMKCH010031488.1:0-46040 GCA_023653785.1 Ophioderma brevispina | reverse complement strand
GAGATTTTTGCACGGTTGCAATTGGTAAAACTGGCTAGTAAACTATCCCTTGAATGGTTAAAGCTCTTACAATGTCTATGTGTCGCAAACGTACGAATTTTAAACTAGAATATTAATACTGGATCATCCGCGATAATAATTCCAACAACGGCTGCTGAAACGGCCTCCAATGTGAAATGACCGGGAAATAGTGCCATGTCAACGTATCTATTTCTACGCTCATCTATTAGTTGTTTGAGGTTCGTGGAAAGCAGGTCAGAGGTTCCATTTTCTTGAGGTGCACTATTTTCATCAGGGACGGAATAAACTTAGCATTTCCACTCTGCATTAAGTAAACAGATCTATGATCCCAATTCTAATTACAAAAATCGCTCAGTTTACTTTGGTTTTACTACTACTCAATACATACTACTTTATGTAAATACGGCATTTTTTAGCAGTTCTTGTTCGCAGGTGTAGTTTTTTCGCTAGACAATTACAACATATCCTGTTGCAAAAATATCAAATTTTGTAAATTGGGGGCGCTCCATTCAAAAAAGTGCTAATATTGCTTAAGGTGCATAGGGTTTCCTCATGTGGGTGGAATGATGTGCAAGGTCATGGACCAAGGTCACACGGTCATTTGAGGTCTTGCCAGGAGATGACACAAGGTTATTACCTTGCATTGAAACTTGCTCATGTGCATAATTACGCACCCTAAAAATGCCCTGCTAGATATCAAATGTTCAAGTTGGGTGTAATTGTTAATAAATTTAAATTAAAGTCATCATGGAGACTAAAAGGCCGGTCAACCCTACAACCCATAATTCAGTACTCTTTGAAAAAATGCTTAAAAATCTTAAAAGGTTAAAGATGATTGTTCAAAAGTCCTCTCACAAAATATGTCATTTAAAACAAACCAAAGAAGTCCCTTGCACTTGAATTCAGGCGTAATAATTAACCGCGCGTAGTCTAACCACATTTAAGGAAATTTTATTGGTTACAGTATTTCCCAACGTATAAAGTAGGTGTCAATGTCATTGTTACCTGATTTTTTTTGGAGATGAAGGGGCGGGCCCGACACCCCCATCCCCCTCTTTTCCCCCGTTCCGCCATATTTTGTATCGCGTCCCAAATACGTACTTCGCGCCAGACACCAGCACAACATACTTCGTGCCAGACACCATACAGATGTTTTATTCGCAGCTTATTTCCCAAAGCCGGCCGTATATACAGCGCCCTCCTTCTACGACAATGTTTTGCGTTGGCTCGTGTGGGCTCGCCTTTTAATTCTTGTCTGTCAAATGTCTTCTCACTCTCTCCCTCCCTCTCTATTGCTTTCATCTATTTTTTCTTTATTCGTTTTTCCTTTTCTTTTTCCTTAAAAGTATTTTTAACCCTCTAAAAACACAGGGGGGCACATGCCCTCTCTGCTCCCTAATCCACACCTGCCCCAAATCTCTTGTTGCACCTTTTTATTTTCCTAACAACAGCTTGTTGCTCTGCTTCCAAGCTCTGTCTTGTGCTCTGCAATTTTTTTTTTTTGCGTGTCAGTAATAAAGGGATATTTGATGATCCCCATCCTCACCCAACTTAATTAAAAACGTAGAACTTGTATTTACGCAATGCGTAAAATATGTCTCCCACCAATGTTCTCGATCACCGAGAATTGAGAACTGAAAGTACACCAGCTGCAGATCACCCGCCTTATTCTGCCAAAACTCCCTTAAGCCCAGGACCACTAGACCACCCTACTTAAAAACATGCAATTCACTTCTCCAACCAAAATCAAATTGCACCAATCTTGCATCCAGGGTAAAATTTCTCAAGTACACAACGGACGACATTAGGGCGACAGTAAAAACATAACTCTTTGGGATGAACCCCATCCCTAACTTCACCAACAAATAACTCTAAAACGATAACTTGTTGATAAACTCCTCCATAAACTCTCCACAAAACCACACCCCGCATTCCCCTCCCCCTCCCCGACACCCCACCTCTCCCCTCCCCGACATTCCACCCCTCCACCCCACTCCACCCCCTCCTTGACACCCCACCCCTCCCCCTCCCCGAGACACCCAAAAGATGTAGGCAGATTGGCTTTCACGAGCAAAGGAATTTTGTATCTGAGTGTACTGTTTTTAGCGAACAGCAATACTATATTTAAATTAGCTCATTTGCATACCTGAGCCATATATGCACACACTTTCAAATATTTTAAAGAAGATGCGCACCATTATGCAATGAAGGAATTTTCTGTAGTGCCGAGGTACTGTTCAAAAATTAGTGGATTACGCCAATTTTTGGATATCAATTCGCTCATTTGCACATGTAATTGCCCGAAATGTGCTCAAAATCTAATCAGGCAGGTTGAGAACACTTCAACCCACTTCCTTCCCCAAGTTACATCATTACAGCCTTACATAACTCCAAGAACTAGAATACAAGCTTGAGAAAATGGTCTTAAATTATGCCAATTAGATACTTAATTATCATATTTTTCGCCAAAATCTAATCAGGTCGGAATCATCAACCTGGTTCTTTCCACCAAATTACATCATCCTAGTCCTTACAGAACTCCAGAATAAATCATACACAATGTGGGGTAACACTTTTATCACGGACGGATGAAAGGACGCTGCTTATTTCCTAGCCCCCTTTCCAACCTCGTTTGGTGGGGGGGACACAAGTTGATTTTTTATATCATCTGAACCACCACCCCCTAAGTAATGGATGTGTGCCTAATCATAATTCCACTCATCTACTCTTATGAAATTCACAATTTGCATTTTCTGGTCGGTTTAACGTCAGAAAAGACAATACAGTTGCCCCTCGGGAACGTGTATACAAATATTCGGTCATAGCTCAAAACACAACCTCAGAACAACTGAATTTTGAAATAGCCTTTTCTCTGTGAGATAATCTTTGTTGCCGTTCTTGTCCTGCCCCCCCCCCCCACACATACACACACACACACACAAGGTTGGCACACCTTGCAAAATCTTTCACAGTATGTGTGTTTTTCACTTTCACCAAAATCATTCTCACCTTTGCTTCTGGCCTTGTGTTGAGATCCACACTGGCTCCAACTATGCTAAATAATCTCTCTGTTGTGGTCAAACTTCCATGGCCGGTCAATTTTTGCATTCACCCCCCCCCCCCCACACATACACACACACACACACACACACAAGGTTGGCACACCTTGCAAAATCTTTCACATGTACCATGTGTTTTTCACTTTCACCAAAATCATATTCTTATCACGATGCTTCGGCTAGGTGTTGAGATCCACACTGGCTCCAACTATGCTAAATAATCTCTCTGTTGTGGTCAAACTTCCATGGCCGGTCAATTTTGGCACTCACCCACCCCGCACAACACCCCACACACACACACACACACACACACACACACACACACACACACAAGGTTGGCACACCTTGCAAAATCTTTCACAGTATGTGTGTTTTTCACTTCACCAACTCAATTCTCACCGTTGCTCTGCCTACGTTTGAGATCCACCCCAGCTCCAACTATGCTAAATAATCTCTCTGTTGTGTGGTCACTCTTCAATGGCCGATCAAGTTTTGGCGCTACACATATCGGATTTTCCCAAATTTCCTTCAAATGGATTGCGGCATTGGGGTATGGGAAGCTGAACCTGAAAGACTTATGCTCCCCTGAATCCAAGTAAACTTTCTGTCTGCTAGTACTATCTTTTTTATCTATTGATAAAAAATAAGAGAGGTTAAATTAAGACGATCAACCCAATCATCATGACTGCAATATAATTAACACCACCATTTTTGATGCACTCAGTTCTCAGTATATGATTTTGATTGACTAAAAGTTGGAGGTGGCAGTATTAAAACAACACACCCCCCCACAACACACACACCCTCACACACCCACCCCCACACCCTCCAACACACACCAACACCCCACACACACCCATACCGACAACAGCTAACATTGTGGGGGGGGGGTATTTGTGTATTGTGGGAGTGTGACTATAGTATACTCATGCATTGTGGGAGTATGGGTCATTGCAATAGTGTGTGTGCTCGGGGGGGGGGGGGGTAGGGGCACTTAACACACAACACACAAACAAAATCATTGAGGGGGTATTTTTTAAAAAATTTTTTTTTTACACTCACAATATTCATTTTAGACTGTTTTTAAAGCACTTCATTGTGGGGACCCCCACTATGGCAACCTACACCCACAATGTAGCGTTATACTTGCAAATACGCCCACAATGGTATGCCTGAACGTTCACCCACACACACACCACCACAACACACACACGCCCACGTTTGAACTTGAGGGGACCACACGATTTTAAAACACCATTTTTTGGGGTTGTTTACACAAGGTTAAAATGGTTAATGGGTGATGAGCTGTCTTATAAAATGGCAAAAGGGTGACGCGCTGCTTTTTAATAACTGAACTCTATTAAAGGTTTGCCCCGATTTAAGTATAAAGCACTTATCTTGATGAAATGACCTTGACCCAAACGCCATCTGTAAAGTTCTATGCTGATATATCATTTCATTTTGATGCGAGAGCTAAAAAGGTGATTTTTGTAAGCCCAAGCTCTGTTAGAACTTATCATGTTCAACCAAAATCTTCCCCACTTTCAATCCTAACATCCAAACCAAACATAAAAGAAACTATCTTTTAAAGGATAGGTCAAGATTTTTGTCAAGCTCAGTTTGACTTACATTCATACAATATGTACTACATCACGAATTCCCGAAAAATAATACAATTTTGATGTAAAATTAACAAATAGAGTCATTTTAATTTTTGCTTTTTTGCCATACGAAGAAACGGGCGGATTTTTCGGCCACGGCTTCATTGATCAAAAGCGCCCAACTCTTGACGTCAAAGTGATGACAAAACATGTGTGTGACTCGATTGTTATTGCTGACAACTGTACTATTGATGGACTGAATGAAATATAATAAAATTAAGAAAAAAGTTATGCAGAATGACATATTGTTTCATTTCGTTGTGTTTAATTATTATTGAAGTGGCAACCTGCGATCTGATGGTCACAACGACGTAAATTATGATGGTCCAGCACTTTGACGTCACCATTTGCCTGCGTTTTGGATTTGTCGCGACGTTTTCGAGTAAGCTATTTGGGCGTGGAAATTAAAGGGCAAAATACTCAACAAATGGGACATTTTCAACTTATTTCGATTATATGTAATCTACGTTACTTAGCTTTCGCATCCATACCAAATTTTTCCAAATCTTCGAATCAATGACATATTTTCCTATTAGGTCATTAGGCAAAAGGATTGTTTTCAAACTGGTAACAAAGCTAGCAGGTTAAGCCTGTAATGTCATGTATTCATAGAATGAAATAATGGGTCAGTATGGGCCAGCCACTGGACATTTGTACATGTATGTTCTAATAACCTTTTCTGAAGTAAAAATAGGGATCCCATGTTTGCACCTACGATCAGTTGGTTCCAATGATGAAACCTTCAACTTTCAATGAGGTCAATTTTACATTTTCAGCCTATCTTCAACTTGACCTCACAATGACCTTTGTACTTGGTATGGGACCTTTTGACTCATCAACAAATGGGGAGTGCCCATGTTGCACCTGTGACCCATTTAAGTTTGGTTTAAATCCATCAAGTATGAGTATATTACAGGCAAATTGTAACCCTTTTTCACAACAACAGACTCACAACATCACAACAACAACAGACATCAACAGTGGACAAAGTGATCCCTATGTGTCCTTCCTGCCTTAGGGCAGCGACACAAAACATTGAATCAGGCCAGGCATTGTTACATCAGCCCAGGCCATAGCTCCGTATATTATGGGTAATGAGGGAATTGTACAAATGTAAAGGGTGGAGTGATTTTTTTGAGGGAGATAAGGGTCTAACTTTTTATAACCTTGTTTGTATCTGGATATGCTTTTTGCATGCGATGTGTTTTGTTATGGGGGGAACTCCGATAAATTATGGTCAATGAGGAAACCAAGGAATTTAGTAGTTAGTACCTGCTCATTGTGTTGTTGTTTTTAATTTCAGGTTAATATCTGGTTTATTACTGTGTTTGTTTTAAATAGCATATATTTTGTTCTTCTTAATTCAATCATGACAGTTAATACAAATAAGTTCTTATTAATATTTGTCAAGTGTAATAGGTCAGATAAGAAAAGTATGTTTGTGTCGTCCAGCAAGCAAAACAAAGTGGAGTGTATTAGAGCATAATGGAGGTCCTGATATTAAAGAAATAAAAGCGGTCCCCAGATGAGCCCTGGGGAACTCTGCAAGTATTGGACCGGTTTCGGAAAGGTTGAAGGTGTATTAAATAAAACTGATTCGGCCACTTAAGTAACTCTTAATCCAATATTAGCAAGACCTCTGACCCATATTTGTTACAGTTTGTGGACAATATCATGATTTATAGTGTCACGAACCTTGCTAAGATCTAAGAATTACCAATTTTGTTTGTTTTTTTTTTTTTTTTTTTTTTTTTTTTGTGCGGGAGTTTATCCAAATATGGGTATTCTCATAAATAAGGCCACACTGGTTAAATACCAAAAAGTGATTGTTTCGTGACATTACTGTTAAGAACGTACTACATCTATGTTTCATGTTACTGTTTCACATATTTTCTAGTGGTGTATCTTCATTTGGAAGGTTACAAGAATTTTCTATTGCAATTGAACTGTATTTTTGAAGAAAAATTCAAATTCTCACATTTTTGGGCAAAATGTGGTGACATTTTAACTTAAGATCATTTTTGCTTAGGTATTAGAGACGACTACAAAGGCAAAAGTCAGATCAAAAAGGAATGAAGCAAGATAAAGAGAGTGACGGAGAGGGTAGGAAGCGCGGAAAAAGAAAGATCTTAGAGAGGGGAGAGTAAGCGGTTGGGGGTGGTTTACAGAAAGAGGAGAACAGAGAAGAAATGGTAATTAGGGCAGAGGGGGAAGAGACGTAGGAAAAAAGAAATGGGGGAAAGAGGTAGAGAAGGAAGAAAAACAAAAGATCATGAGTGGGGGGGGAAAGCGTAAGAAAAATGAATAGATAGGGGGAGGATGAGAATTCGGGAGAAACTAAATGTAGTAGGCAAAAGGGAAAAGGGCAAGAAGAGGGGGGGATGATAAGCGTTGGAGAACGGAGTGCGGGGGAGAAGGACCGGGGAACAGGTGGGTAAGGGAACAGTGGATAGGAGTAAAATAAGATGGAAAGGAAGGAGACAGCGCGAGGAAAAAGGCAAGCGGGGAACCCGAACGCTGGAATTAATGAAATGAGGAAAGGGTGAGGGACAAAGGAATACATAAAATGATAGTGCACAAACCACTTTTGAACATTATAGGCATAGATCGTGAATCAAATGATGGATTCTTTGCATGAGTATATCTCAGAATACGGTTCCTCCTCGTGCAAGCTTTTGTGTCCCGACAAATGTGCTTACTAAGTGAAACTTTACATCTGAGTTTTTGAATCCTTCAAACCAAAAATGTGGGCATTTTTAATGCTATTATGGTGGCATTTGTCCCTAATTTTTATATTATTTAAACAAACTGGAAAATTGTGCCTGTTTTAGTTTTTTGCTGAAGCCATTGGTGTCCCGCCAAATATTATGTTGGGGCATATTGAAGTCCCATATTCAGATGGCCTTTAACACACATTGTTTGCTGATAATTGTACCTAATTTGCTTCATCTTTGTGGGTTTCCTTTTTAAAAATATAAAAAACTTACACTTTCGTCTTATTTGTAACAAAAAGGCAAAATTACTTTTTTGGTGTCCCGCTTACACGAGGAACCTTGAGGTACATTTTTTCTGATTCAAAAATTGTGTCAAACTTTCTTTTGCTCTCTTAATTGGATTTCTGTTTGTAATTTGATCACTTTTATGAAACAAAGACAAAACTAGTGTAAAACAAGCCGTGGGCTGCCCAATTGAAAGTTCCTTGTGTAAGCGGGCACCCGACACCACAGCGTCCCGCTATACACAAGGAACCTTGTTTTTTCCTACTTTTAAGCACTATTTTGAGGGTATTTATTTGCTCTAATTTTAGTTTAGAATGTTTACTTTTATCTCAATTTTGAAAGAACTTCCTCAATAGAAAGTTTGCTTGTAGTTATGTTCAAGAAACAGCTAAGGAAAGCTGATTTTGTTGTGTTAGGGTCAAACAGTTTACTGTCACAAGTTGTTCAGACCTGGCGGATCTAGGGAGGGGGCGGAGGGGGCTGCCGCGCCTCCCGTATTCTGAAACTCTTTGCAAAATCAGCCCATTTTGGACAAGTTTCAATCTTCAGCCCCCGGTAATGTTGACGTTTTTCAAATCCTGGATCCGCCCCTGTTGTGTGCCTTATGGAAATACCCATATATAATTTTTATTAGATGGTTACCACAAGGCTTAAAACCATTCCCATATAAGGCAGAGTACTCACTCACTCACTTGATCACTTGCTCGCTCGCCACAAATGCCTGTTAAATGAATCAACATTGATTATTTATTTATGACCTATAGCTAGTCAAATTTGGGCTTACCTTTCCCCAATATAAGCATCTTTTCTTCAAAGTAAATTTCTTTCAAAAAATATGGCACACTCCTCCTGTTGTCCCCTGATCCTTGCGTCTGCGTCCAAAATGTCTCGCCCTTGCCCTGGTATTCAATATGAATTCCTGTGATGTAAAATAACGAGAAAGTGGCGTGGTGCAAGCTTACCTCTGGAGCAAAGGGTCCTTGGTATTAATCCCAGTGGGACCACTTGCTGGATTTAATTCGGAACTCAATTTGGGATTTGATTGGTATAACAGATATTGATTAAAACCTAAATAACACTCTCTCCATGGTTCATTTGAACTGGGCAAAGGAACCATGAAGCTTGCACTTCCCATTTGGTGTGTTTCGTATAGTGTGTTTGAATGTTGCAATATGGCACTGTTTAAGCTGCTGCCTCCAAGTTGCATTGTTTCTGTAGATTGTTAAGTCTCTAGCAATTTGGCCTACAGGTCACAATTTGAGATTAAATAAACCTTGATTATTATTATAAAATAAATAATTCAAGTACTGTATACAATAGGGCTGTCTACGCTGACATCACACATTATAAGGCGGCCATTTTGCGGGACGGGGAAGTTATAGAGCGGCCATTTTGTGATGATTCCCATAGGCCGCCGTGTAAACTCTCTTACAAGGCATTTTACATTGTTAAATTTATAACTGTCAATGTTTTTAGCAATGACTTTATGCAAACTAATATTTTACATACCAAAAGGTATATTACAATGTCTATGTATAAATATATTTGCTGATTAAGGTTCTAATTTCAATTTCCATACATATTTAGCACATACTGCAATCTCCTTTCAGAAGAGTAAAATTTAATCATTTTACTTTTTAAAAGTTTGAACTTACAATAATTAGCTACCACATAACAAACTACAGCAAATAACACACTAACTTAACTTTCAAATCTCAAAGTACATAAAGTATCCTATAATACTGTTGTTGCGGACGTTACATTTTGTTGCCTTACACTACTGATTGTGACTGTTCTGACTGTTCAAAACATTTGCTGATATTCCTTTTGTGTCTAATACTTCTTATTAGTTTGAACATATCAAATCTGAACATAAAATTAAATATTGGTACTTTTACAGGACTCAAATCAAAGTTAAATACCAGATTTGGGATATTTAACCATACAGGCACTCAATTTGATGTTAAATTGGGATAGTCAATCCCCTTGTTGTAGAGTCAATATCTTGGAGTTATTTAACTAAAATTGGTGAAATCAATATGAATCTGTAATATAAATTTCTAAAATTTATTTTGGAAACACAATTACAATAATATCATTCAGAACATTTTTAGCTAATTATTTTGCTTAAAATCTCTAAAAAAAATAATGAATTTCACTGTTTTCTTAACACAATTGTTATGTTGCCATAGTTTAACCCTCAAAATTTAATATTAGAGGTTTGTGGATCAATTACAAGTTATTTTTTGTCCACTTTTTCTAGCAATTAGCAGCATAGCAACTACACCATTTTAGTGTTGACAAGATGTAACGTCCGCAACGTATTCTATACATGTTAATTTTAGTTTTGTGTATTTAATGTCTTTTTGTCTTGTTTGCTTTTTTCTTAGCTTTTTAATTTGTCAAATAAAATTAGAACCAATATATGGGTTATTCTAAAAGTCTGAGCACTGATACAATGTATGATACAATGTATGATCCACCTGTCAACATTCAAATGTAACGTCCGCAACAAAAGCAGTGATCAGTACCTGTGATAAGTGTACTTTGCATATAAAGAAATGAAAAAAGAAGTTAAATCAATTGAATTAGGGTCATCTGAAACCTACTACTCACTATAACTGTAATACAGCTCTACCAGGTAGATGTTAATGACAAATCAGTAACGCATAGTTAAAATTACATTTAAATCATATTAAAATGTACATTTTTTTACTAAAATCAATTACATATGACTTATTTCAGCATAAATTATTAAAACTAGATTATGATTAAATAATAAAAAAAAATTTATACAATTTTTGCCAATTCTGTTGTAAACTACTTTAGATAGAAATGGCTTCAAATAGCTTATTTTTCCGTCAACATTGACACAATGTAACGTCCGCAACACATTTTGCTAACATTTAAATAGTAACAAAGATAAGTAAAACCTAGTTTTAAAAGAAAGTTCACTCGTATTGCTCTATCATCTGGTAAATGTACAAATACAAACATCTTCTGGATTCTCCAATTATGTAAGAAAAACCTTGATGTTGTGTTGCGGATGTTACTAGCGCTGCGGACGTTACAAGTGTTGACGGAAAAATGTAATGGCATCGTACAGTGAAAAATGATATGGGGAAGTGTTGCTTGGTTCTGTGGGAAGTGAATTAGAGGCCTTTAATTTTATATACCAATTAAATTATGTGGTCAAGTAGTAGCTGCCTAGGTAACAAAATGTAATGTTGCGGACGTTACAAAAGTGTTGACGGAAAATTACCTTTTTTTTGGAGGTGAATATTTTTCTTTTTAATAACGCGATATCAGAATTAATTTTGTTTCAAATATTGTGTGTATATATGAACCAATTTATACATGCAGAGTAATTAATATAAACTTGCTCTAATTTAAGGCAATGCTCAGCTCAATTTAGTGTGAAATTGTTGACGGAAAATGTAACGTTCGTAACATCATTTTTGATTGACTGCCTCTTTAGAACAAGGAATGTATGGATGTCCATTAAATTCTCAATTTTGTTTGGGTAGGGACCTGCCTCCAGGACTCAGAAGTGGACCCGAACTTATACCTCTCCTTCTTGCAATATAATGACCCATATTTCGGGCCATATTTATACCAAATAGTTCATGTCTGCCAGAATTTCCTTTCGTAACAGCAGAACCGCCAAATCAAATACCCCGGGCAAATACCCAGCGTGTCTTTGCTTCGCGACTTGGTATGCATTTGTTGAAGGCCACGACGAAAGTCACATGAAACCAGCGGCAGACGTAAACAAACCGAGATTACGATAATTATGACTAAAAAAGTTTGCAAAATCAATACGATGTTGAATTCTGCGTAGAGCTGACTACGTTCACGGACTATATATCACCATCGCGGATGCGTACCCAAAATTATACAAACAACATCAAATCAACACCGATAATTATACCATTATTGTGTGAAAACAAAGGGTCATAATTCTACCAGTGTGAAAAAAAGGGGGGGTCTAGTTAACCAGACGGCGGATTTGCGACCCTATCCAAACCACGCACGTCCCGTTAGGCGTTTGTTGTTCTGTCCCTTTTTTGTAGTGTATGGCAAACGCTATTAGCCGGAACTAGTCTGGCGAATAATAATACGCCAAAGCTACGCATTCGCCGGAATAGTCTGGCGAATAATACCGCAAAAGTTATCCCCGGATGTTGATCATTTTCAATTCTCTCAACTGTATCGTGCATAAATTAATTTCAAGTCAATTCTCAGATTCCAACAAATCGCCGGGACGGGATACTGCACCACTTTTTCTGCACCAGTTTTGCTCAGAATTGAGCAGACTTTACGGTATAAAGTACAGCATCCGGTGCACTTCATTCGTCAAGGCTGCTTGAATTCTGGAAAAACTGGGTGCATGAAAGTGGGGTCACCAAAATGTACCAAACCCAATACATCGCACAGCGCAAATTATTCACTTTCTTGGAGGCGTTAGTGAAAAACCGCAAAGCGAAGGAAGCCGGGAAAAACTTTGCAAAAAGCGCCCGCCTAAGTTTGTCCGATTCACAACAGTAATTCGCCAGACAAGTCAGGCGAATAGTCACTTCTTTTTGTATATCTAGGTGTAAGTTTGCTGTACGTGTAAGCCAGTAAGTGGTAGTTAGTGTGCCTGTTGTGAGACGATTTTTATTCAATTGTAAATATGAGCAGTGTGGTGCAAGGAAGGGCAGCAGGCGGGGTGGCGGCCAAGCTTAATTTCATAGACGCAAAACTGCCCGAACGAAGTCATTTGACGAGCCTGAACAGTGACTGGAATTTGCAAACTCACTTAGTGCGCGTTTATTAAATAGATCATGGTGGCGAGTGGGAATTCCCGTGCGGAGCCGCGACCGTTTATTTAAAATTGCCTTGCTTTAGTCGGGGGTGCATAATTGCTGCCTGCAAAACTATCATCAAATCGTTTTTTTTAAAGATCCGGACATGAGAGGATTGCTACATGAGGTCAACGAATCATTCCACGGTGTGGTGCTGGGCTACCATGGGGCTACCTGGTACCGGGAAAGCGCAAGCGCGGACAGGGGGAAGAAGAGAGAAACGAGGGGGGCAAAGGCAGATGGCGGTTCCTCCTCTTTGTTGAGCATGAGGTCAAGCAAGCTCGTTCAAAATGGATCCCGTTTGTACCGTTATTTCATACCAAAAAAATTTAGACTGGAGTTGATTCTTCAACTCCAAAGGATTCTGAGTGGAAAAATATTGATTTATCAAACATATTTTCGACTTTAAGAATGTTTGTCAAGTTTTAGTGATTACGTGCTAAAACCTATGGGAACGGCAAAACGACGATTCTTGGCCGGACCCCCCTGGAGGGCAGAGAACATTTTCCATGTTTTCAACACGCCTGGTGTGAGTTCCGTCTGGCCCTGGGCCTTGTTATCTTCAGATTTTTAGCCAACAAGTATTAATTAAGCACACCATCAGGATGCTACATAATATCTGGCATGTTGGGTTACGGTTCTTTAGACAATGAGTTTGTTTTCTAGGGGCCCAATGGCAGATCCAGGATTTAAAAAAATGTCCAACATTAACGGGGGGCTGATGACTGAAAAGGCTTGTAATGGTCAAAATAGCTCAAAATGGGCTTTCTGATTTGCAAAAGAATTTGCAGAATTCCGGGAGGCGCACGCCCCCCTCCCTGGGATCAGACGAATGAAAGCGCTCCCAATCGCCGCCGAGAGAAATTGCGGGCCTGGGGGAAACCTTGAGAGTGACGGGCTCCCTTTTACCAACTTGTTATCAAGAACCCAACGGGGGGGATTTGGAAGTTACAGTGGCGGCGACAAGTGGACATTGAAGCGGCGGGGCGGGGTGTGGGATCTGTATAATGTATAGTTGCTCGATGGGTTTATTTTGTTTTTGAATATATAAGTCATATGGTGTTTATGGAGACGGCCCAGGGGTGGGTGTGGGAGGGGGTGTCCCCCTCCCGCGCTTCGAGCGGGAAGCCGTGCAAGTCACTTGAAGATCCAGGAGGCCCTAATTTATTAACCGCGCGTAGCGCGAAAAGAAAAAAAATGGAAAGGGTTACAGAGTATTTTCTCAAGGTAAGAGGGGGCCTAGGCTAAGACTAACGTATCATTGTCGCACGAGGGGAAATGGAAAATGGGAAAATGGGCCTCCGGATATCCGCCAATTGCCTTCTCTCTTTCTCTTCTCCATCCCTCTCTCTCACAACTCACTTTCTTCCATCTAGTCTGACTTTTGTCACACCGCAAGGCTGAACTTTTATTTTTTACGGGCCAACTAGGAACCCGGGTCCCCCCTAGGACCCCGGGGTCCAATTACCACCCTTTGACCCCCCCTCTCGGCCAGTGGCATAGCCAGGTGGGGGCAATAGGACGGGGGGGGAAGACTCCCCCCTCTGAACAAAATCTTGAGGGGAAATCGGGAAGAAATAAAACACGGCAATCTCCTTCAAAATGGTCTACCAAAAAAAGAGACCCCCTAGCTTGCGGAAAATTGTTTTATTTGCAAAGGGCATAGATTACATCTAAAATTCAAATTAACACGGGGCTCACAGACAATATTATTAAAGTAAAAATAGTATGTTTACAGTATCTCTAAGCATAGAAAAAATCTAAATGTGCCATTTTCACTATTGAAATAAGGTTGTCTGACTGATAATATATTGACCTCCACTCTTATATCATATAATCCTCAAATAGGTCTACAAACGCGATTTTCACGTGAGTTAAGTATAGGAGGTAGACCTATTTGAGGAGTATAGCTGATAGTAGTGACACTCTATATAGACTGCTCAAATAGGGTTACAAACGCGCGATTTTCACGTGTGTTGTGTGGATGAAAATGCCGAGTTTTTCATTCAAAATGAGTACTCGCATTGATTATTACAGACCCCAAAGTGCCTTAGTAGACATTAATCCCTGTAGACTGCTTTCAAGGGCATATGTTGACCAAACGTCTTGAATGCATATGACTTCTGAAATTGACATAGCTTTTTCGCCGGGATCCCATATGCCCGCAACCCAATTTGTATGAGACCTATGGATAAATTAGGAGGTTGCGGTTACCAAACTACCAAAAAGTAGGTAAATGATAGCAGCCATTAAACACATCCAATGCGATGTTGATTAGTATTTTAGGGTTAGGGTTTAGGTTAGGGTTTGGGTTAGGTTTAGGTTAGGTTAGGGTTATGGACTAGTTAGGTTTAAGGTAAGGGTTATGATTAGGGGAGAGGGTAAACTTATTTTCTTTAAACCATAAATTCTATTAACCCTTTAAGTGCTAAAAAAAGAAAAACAGTAAAAAATTAAAAAAAGCATATACGATATAAGCTATATAAATCGTTTATGATATGATGTAATGTATGATGCAATAAGTCAAAATACAAGCAAGTGTCTAAAGTCCATAATAGGTTGGTGATTACAGATACAATAACGGCATAGAGTGTTAGTATAGGCCCGGGGCCACGTCCGCAGCGGGTCACGGAACATCGGGTTCGGGTGTTTAATGTTGTAACGGATTAAAGCGCAATCTAAATACTGATATGCTTATTCCGTAAAGATCCAAAAGGACACAACCTCCGGTTTGATGAAAATGCTCTTCCTAACCATTAAACCCTAACCCTAAACCCTCCTAACTTAGGCACTAACATAACCAACCCCTAACCCTAACCCTAAACCTAAACCTAATTCTAAACCCTAATCCTAAACCCGTCAGAAAGGTTTCATGCTTAAGATGCAATAAAGGCACAGAGTATAGGCCCAGTACGGAAGCGGTCACAGGACGTCCAGGTTCAGTGTTTAAGGTTTGTACGGAAATAAAGCGCAATATACAATGGATATTCCGTAATGATCAAAAGGAAACATGACGCGTCCGATGGCGGGTCTGTTTGACTTATTTTAAGCAGTTGCTTTCAATGTGGCGGGAAAAAGTGCCAAAAACCTACTGTATGCAATCCGATATATTAAATTACCCGAATAGTTTGTGGGATTTAAAAATAAAATTATGGTGACCAGGTACTATATTAATCCTCAAACAGTTGACAAACCCAATTTTTATGTGTGTTAAGTATATGGGGGAGGACCTATTTGAGGAGTGTATAATATACTATCGACATCTATACTACCTCCCAAACAGGTCCTACAATCCACAGTTTTAGGGTAGGAAAAATTATTACGTTATAGGAAGGAGACCTATTTGAGGAGTATATATTGTTGACAAGATCATGTTAGAAATAACACCTCACCTGTCCGGAGGAGAGAAAAAGGGTTCTCTTTGGGTGGGATTAATAGCTGCTATAACAAAAGGGGGTATAGTAGTTTTGTGGGGAAAGAATGGTTAAAACAGGAAAGGAAGAAAGGAAAAAAGGGAAAGAAATGTAGTATTCTGCACAGGCTACGAATTGACAACGTTAACGGAATAAACCGCATGTTAAAGGGCCGAATTTTAAGTGGTGGCAGAATACAAATTCATCCCGGAAAAGGAAAAAGTCGCAAAGCCAAAGGTAGACTTGTTTTGTTTTGGTAATTGATCTGAAATCAGAATAAGTAACAACGAGACTCGCGAATAATTTAATCGTTTTGATAGCGGATAGAGGAATCATCTTTTAAACTTTCATTCCACTTTATTTTGACAAACAAATAACAGAATTTATACTGCACAAATAAGCCGACGCAACTTGCGCACTGGCTGTGTTGTACATGTTCGTTCACTTGTAACCAACTATTGATAAGGGGGGCACCACTAATTCGTCCACGTTTTATGTAATAACGCAAGTCGGCCTAAAAAAGTGCAAGGTTTTTAGACAAATTTATGGTCATTTCTTCATAAACGGGAGGCTACAAATCGCATGATATCCACATGGACGATAGAATGAAAATAATGTCAAACATTGCATAAACATGAGAAAAGAACAAAAATTCAAATTTCATCGCAAACCAGAATCGGCCCCCGCGGATGTGCACGGGTTGTCATTCCTAGGTATGAGTGATGCGGGGTGGTGTTAATTTAGCTATTCGTTTTAATGGTAAAAAAACGTGCGGAAAAGTAGATGGTCAACACCATAATTCAGGCAAAATTCTAAAAAGCTTCGAAAAAGCGCTTTATTTTGATACAAACACGATATTGTGTGTCTCAAAGGTGGCAGGAGTTGGTAGTGTAACCGGAACCCACACAAAAATGTGTGTATCTATGGGGAGGAGTCATAGTGGTGAGCTCCCTTATAAGAGCCGCTTATGATCGACGTGCTCGGTGTTAAATACTACTAAATACCTGCAAATATTTGATTTTTGAGAGGCGTATGATTGGTATTTCGGGTTAGGTATAAAAAACATGTGCGTGAGTCTCAAATTGAACTCAAGATTTAAATTAGATTTGAGGCAAGCAGAGGTTTAGTGCCAAAATGTACATCAATGCTGGTATAAGACCTAGCGATCAGTTACGCCAGTAGGCCTAGGCTAGGCTTAGATCTTAAGGGCTTAGATAGTATGAGTTAACGATCGCCCCTGTTGTGAATTTACATAAACCGTTTTTAATGTTTTCCGGTTATTGCGTTCTTACTGATGTACCCCTCAAATATACATAAGTTTTGGTAGAAAATTCCGGTAAAAAAATCCAAAATTTTTAATATTTTTAATTTTTTTGGTGTGTGGTGGGTGGTGAGGGGGGAGGTAGGGGAGGGGGGGGGGGGGGTTGCACCACAGCAGGTTGCAGAAACCCATAGGGCCTATATGCACTACGTTTATTTAAATATATTGTGCGGTTCCAGTTCTACTCCTACCATTAATTATTGCACACAATTACAATTAGAGGTGCCACTCAGAACTTTTTTAATAAATTAGAACCCTTCTAAAATTGTTCTAAGTAGAATAAAATGGGAACATTTAGTTATGTGCAGCAGCTCATTTATGTCTAGGCCTACATAGGACCCTAAAAGCATGTATAGGTTCTACGAAGAACATGGTCTGGGTTTAGAAGCAGATCAAACAGAGATTCGTAGTCGTATTTTAAATACGGGTGTCTTTTTCGAGAGTATGTTTTCTGCCTTTTTTTAATCGTTCTTCTGATCTACGAACGGGACCGGCCCCGAGACACCCGGTCCTGTTCTTGTCGGGGAACAGGAGAGGAAGGGGAAAAACCACCCCATTAAAATAATGAAACATGTGCGCCTGCGGTGGCAGATGTGTATTGTTATTGCGCGTAATGCGTGGCATAGGTAACCACGCAGATTACGATTGGGAAAACTTCTTCATTAAAAGTTTAATTTGTGGGTTGTTTTGGGTTGCCTTAATGGGCCTCTAAATAGGCCTATATCATTAATTTTAAGAGACTAAAATCTTTTGTATATTTCCATAAAACGTCGATTAATTAACAACTCAGACTTGGGGGAAACATATGATGTGAAAATCTGTAACAGTATAGATAATTTGTGACATTTGTTTTTGAGATCGATGTTCTTTATCAAAGCAAACTTCGCAATTTAAACGTCAGATTATTTTTCAAAAGATCCCTCTTTTCCCATGATGATACTTTCCCAAAATGGCAGCTCAGCATATTTATTAACCAGTAAACCTCTTCAGATATTAGCGTGTTAAGACGATTTTATTCCGTAAATTCATCACAAATGAAGCTGCACCAAAGAAAACCCGATATGCGTACAGTAATTTGTTTTTTATTGCGGCCATATTTCAGAAACCTGATACGATTTTAAGCACTTGTAATAAGCAACTTACACGAGCAATTGCATTTCACAATTTGGCCGTTTTTTACTAAAAAAATATTAAAATTACGACGAATACTTAATTTTTAAAATTCTCGTCATATGGGCTGTTCTAAGGGGAGCACCGTAATTCATCCACGTTTTTTGTAATAACGCAAGTCGGCCTAAAAAAGTGCAAGGCTTAGACAAGAGTCTACTGGTCCATTCGTCATAACGGGAGTACAAATCGAATGAATCACCATGGGGACGATAGAAATTAATGTCAACATGCATAACATGAGAAAACCCAACAAAATCAGGTTGCATCGCAAACCCAAGCTACGGGCCGCGGTTGTGCACGGGTGGTCATTCCAGATTGAGTGGGATGCGGGGTCGGTGGTAAATTTAGCTATTCGTTTTTAATTGTGAAAATTACGTTGCAAAGTAGATGGTCAACACCATATTCAGGCAAAATTTCTAAAATCTTCAGAAAAAAGCGCTTTATTTTGATACCAAAAAACGATGTCTCAAGGATTGCAGGGAGTTGTGTAGTGTGACCGGAACCCGTACAAAAAATGCGTGTTTCATATGGGAGAGTCATTAGTGGTGCGCTCCCTGAACACTTGAATATGGGATGTGGTCCTTTTTCAGCAAGCTAGGGGGTCTTTTTTGCGTCGACTCATTTGAGGAGATTGCCTTACACGAATATTCATGTTAAAATCAGCCCCTTTTCGTATTCTTTTGACCTGCGACCGGGAAATTTTTGCTTGTGATCGGGAACATGTGTTTTTGAACTCCTACCGGGAAATTTGCCCCCTTTGAACCACCGGGCTTGGCTACGCGCCTCTCTCGGCCATTTTGTAGGCGGTACTGATGTTTCCCATCTCCTTTTCACAGTTACAGTGAAACACCGACAGGCATTGAACAATGACAGGTTTGCTTCAGTGCACCACACACACTTGAACTTACCACGAAGGTCTTGTTGGGTTTTCCGATAACACAATCTCACGTACCCTTGAACCCAATCGCCAGCTCGAAACAAAATCGACATCATCTCCTTCGAAAACTACCTTAAAAACCTTTAAGTTGCCATTATTTCAGAGACTCAACTGACTGTGGTGCCAATTTTATAATCATCTTCAAGTCTGCTTCATCCGCCGGGCCTCCTCCCTCAAGTTCCGGGCTCAATCAGGGATCCTAAAAATGAGGATAAGGACATCGATCAAGAGAATGGTGCGTACTGCACCAATGATTCTGACATTTGAATCTGTAGACTTATAGTTCGCAGTAGTGCGTTGGCGCTATTACTCGACGTCATCCCAACGGTTTGGACGTCATGTGTGTGAAGTTTAGCATAATAATTAGGTAGCTTATCGAAAATGGTGGCGCTATCACCATCGTCAAATGTCTATGGGCATTTGTACACGGGTCACCCGCCGGCTCAATGCACTTTGACCTATATACCACATTGCAGAGGAGTAGGACACAGTCTACTCGATTCGGGCATTGGGGCATTTCCAAACGGTAATATTTTTGGAACTGCACGCCTGGCTACGCGAGTGGCGCTGAACTCTTGAAAAGTGCTCTAGTTTTCGAGTGTTACCCCTCCCCTCGTTAAAATAACAACACTTATCACCTTTATTTGAAGGATAAAATATATTATTACATTTAAGAAATTGAGGTGTTGTGGTGAAAAGGATTTGGTGGGTTTGGGGGGAATTGCCACTTCGTCTAATATCACTTCTTCTAATATCCAGATAGTAATCCTTGTTAAGATCCACAATAGTTAATACGCACATACTCTAATTTCACGTTGTCTATTCAAACCTTTAGACTATACCATTTCGTCTAATCACCGAAAAAAAAAAGAAAAAAAAAAAAAAAAAAAAAAAAAAAAAAAAAAGAAAAAAAAACAAACATCGGCTAATACCATTTCGTATATGCAGAGCGGATCCAGATTTGAAAAACGTCAAAAGTTACCGGGGGGCTGAAGGCTGAAAGTTGTCCAAAATGGGCTGATTTGGTGCAAGATTTTGCAGAATTATCGGGAGGCTCGCGCCCCCTCCGCCCCTTCCCTAGATCCGCGCCTGTATTCCCATTGGTATAATCATCAGATTGTCCAAAACCTTTCGTCTAATGCCATTTCGTCTACTGCCCCTTTGGTCTAATCACCAGATTGTCTAAAACATTTCGTCCTCATGCCATTTTCGTCCTACGGCCCATTTGGTCTAATGACAAGATTGTCTAAAACCATTTCGTCTAATGGTCATTTCGTCTAATGACCACTTGGTCTAATCTGAGACTAGGTCTAATACAGATTGTAAACCATTTCCGACTAATGCCTGTTGGTATCGAATGCCCATTTCGTCTACTACCCTTTTGTCCTACCTGTATAAAAAGAGGGCACCATATTACAATTAAAATAACAAACACGAAATGACATGTTGCACATTATTAACGCATATTAACACAGCAATTCGAGTCTGACTGTGCATATGGTTGGCCAAAATGGTTAGAACTATATTGAAAGAAATACAAAATTATACAAAATATTCAATCTAAAGCCCCCCTATCCTTTCATTTCATTTACATTTGTATTCGTCACTCAAACAACTCAAAAATTGCACAACCGAAAATAGACATAGATGGTAAAATACGTAATATCCTCATATTGCACATAATTAAATTAAAAATAACCTATTTTTTTTTTTTTAAATGGTTAATTAATTTTACTGATATGAAAATAAACCAGGAGTACCAAGGGGAGCCCAAAAGCCTTCAAAAAGAAGCTTAGTTCCATTGGGGTCCTTATGCCAAGAAAATACAAAAACGATGGCACACAGCAGGCAGGAGAACAAAACAACCACAGATGAGAAAACACCCAACATGCACACCAGTATTCAAAAATGATAGCTAATGATATCTAATCACTATTCGTGGGCAATGGTGTTAACTTCAGCTTCAGCCAGCCTCGCTGGCCTAGCTTGATCAGAACGATGCTCCTTTCGGTTGACCATGGCCCTGAAAAAATTTTTTGGGTGGGTAGAATCTCTGAAAAACAATAGACATTTTACGGATTACCCGTAGTACATCTCGTTCGGCTCCCGAATATTCAGGTACTTGGTTTCATGCATAACAGACGTGCGAATTATAGGCCAAGAAAAAAAAACAACAACAAAAACCAAATTTGTCTCAGAGCGCGCGCATGGACTTTACAATTGTGTTTTTGGCGCATCATTATTATTATTATCATCATTATTATTTTAAGATTTTTATCAATTGGAAAAATATTTAAAAAAAAAAAAAACACTCCCAAAAAGGAGGAAAGTTTAGCGACCGAAACAAATTACAAATGGGTCAAAATGCAATAAAAAAACATTTTCGCATTCGCGTTTGCCTATTTCTTTAACCCCTGCATTAAAGTCTAGGAAAGTATTGTCTGTTCAATTAACAGGTGCAACGAGAGATTTCACATAACAGGTGTCCCTAAAAAATATGAAAATTCTGATTTTTGCACACCAATGTACTTCTTATTATCAAAATCTGTCCCCATGTGAAAGGATTAATCTGAAACTTATTTCTCTGGTACAAAAAATTGTGAAATTTTAATTTCGTATAGAGCAAATACGAATTCAGCTATGTTTTATATTGAAATTAAGGCAATGAAAATTGCTTTTTGTTATTGATATAGGTTTTATACATTGCATAAAAGGTTCTGGTAATACTCGTTGTGGTGACATATGATAAAAGGATGTTTTTTAGGAAAAAAAGTGATTTGGGGTCTAAAATTCTAGACCCTTTATATAGTGTAGAAAACAGAAATCTATAATATAAATGTCAGAGATCGATAGTATTGCAACATGATTAAAATTGTTTTGCTAAGAAATTAATAAATCTTGAATTTTTTAAGTTTTTAGCCCCAAAACGTGATTTTTTACCCAAAAAACACCCCTGCCACCAAAGTTTTTGACCACAACCACCATTTTTTAAAATTATTTATTACTATCTTTCGAATAGAAGTGGTTGCATTTTGTTGTACCGAGGGGAGGGGTTGTCGAAAATTTTGCAGTCCAAACCGCTCCACTATATGGCAGTCTCTGTCTCAGCAAATGCTTTGGTCTCAGTGACGTTACAAAATCAGCTCTTAAACCTTCGTTCAAAAGATCTTAGTAATATCATTATAAAAAATTATTGCTGTCAAAATCCATCGAGGTTAGTGGATTAAAAAAAATATTAGCACATTCTTTTGAAGGGCGCCCCCAATTTTTCAAAAAAATTGAGATTTTTACACGGTTGCATTGGTAACTGGCTAGTAAACTATACCTGTGAATGGTTAAAGGGATTAGCAGCGATTTGCTAACCCCAAACATCGAAAAAAATCATCAAAATTCATATTTTTACATTTTTGTTATTGGTATGGATATGCGAACATAACCTGCAAGTGGTTGGCTTGAAATCCGAGTATTAAAGACAAGGTAAAACTTTTTATCTGATTCTGTAATTTCTATACGTGCGTATCAAAATTCCGACTTGATATCAAAAAAGCCTTTCTCGGTGAATATCACAGATTTCAGCGTTATATTGTGCATCATGATCAATACAGTTTGACCTCAAACACAAACTTTATTGATCTTTGTTTATTCTGTACTGGTGTAAACCACAATCAGCTGTTTAGTGTAGATTTTGAGACGCCGTCGCTGTATGTCTATTTGCGGGTGATGGTATGGCAAATTTCCTCAAATACTTCATTTTTTCACTATTTGGTGGTTTGTTTCTACATTAAAGTAGTTACATGGAATTGTGCACACTTATCCCTGATTTATAAGTTATAAAATGCATTTCCACATTTTTTTCGATTCTCTCGCATTATCGCTGCTAATCCCTGCTAATACGCATTACTTAGCATTCTCGTTCGCAGGTATAGTTTCCTAGACAATTACCAACGTAACTGTGCCAAAATATCAACTTTTGAAAATTGGGGGCGGTCTTCAAAAAATGTGCGATTATTGCTTTAACCTCACTGCAAAACAGTGTAATATCCAATAAGGCGACGAAAAAAGAAAACCCTGTTTGTTAACACGGGCAGCGACCTTTCAAGTAGGGTCGGTCGATCGGGCGGAATTTTTTCTTTTTAAAATTTTTTTCTTTTCTGGAGCTCAAAATTGGCCTACATTGTAAAATAGCCCCAAAATCTGAAAAATCAAGAGAAAAAATGAAAATTTTTACAAATTTTCTTTAAAAAAATTGCCAAAATCGATAAATTTGGGCTAAAAACAGGCTGATTTACATGATTTTTGGGAAAAACTAAAAAAAAAAATATTCTGCAAAGCTGAAAAATCAGGGTCGGTCGGGCCCGTAAAACAGGGTTTTTTATTTTCGTCGCCTAACGGTCATTTAGATTTAAAGGCACTATCAGTGATTTGATTAATCAGAAAATCGAAAAAAATCATAAAAAATCAGATTTTTGCATGTCTATAATAAGTACAGGTACCCTAACATACCCTGCAAATGATAAGACCAGAAGCAACCTAATAAGGACAAAATCGGATATTTTAGTCATTACTGTCCGTACGGACACTTACTACAACGCGTAAGTGAATGGAGATTCATATCTTTGAACACTGCCGTTTTGTTTCTTTTCTGGCAATTCTTCAGTTGGAAAAAGAACTTGTGATGATTCTGCACACTTATCCTACACTTTTAAGCTATTTATGCAAATTTCAAATATTTTGACTCTTTCGGGTGAATCACTGATAGTGTCTTTAAATATTCGTGACCAGGCCTAGCCTTTAGTCAAGTCTGTGTCACACTAGTCTGTGTTACAGACCTTGTTACTGTATTACTCTACGGGAAGATTAACTACCGGATACTATCAACTAAAGGGACCAACCAACTTGGTAACCTCTCTGCAAACCTGCCCCCCCTACGGACTTTATAAAACTGAGTCTTTGACAAAGACTAGTTTGATAATGATAAATTTGATAAAACTTTGGTCACAGAGAGTGATTGATTGCTTAGGAAATGTTTCTTGGTCAAAATGATGAGAATAGGAATTCATTTCTTGTGGAAATTATTAAAAAAAAATATTGATGTGGCACCTAAATTCCATGTGGGCGGGGACTTGAATCAAAAATATTTTTATGGGGCCTTAGCATTACCTTTTAACCAAGTGCACTCAAAAACCCAAAGACAGCAGAGACTGGGGGACAGTCTAGTACTACTGTACTCCATGAAACTTGCACGTCATATACAATAAGTAACATCTTTATTGATCAAGATATAAAATGCTTTAATTTCAACATCTCACTTTATATACATATACCAGTCAACATTAGTTAAAAGTAGAAAGCACCTAAAATGAAAGACAGTGTAATTTTCGCTAATTATAGGTCCAAAATAGTAGTTCTGCCAGTATTTTTAAAAATACTGGAACGATTTGTATTTTATTTATGGATAGGCATAACATTCCACTTGAAAATGAATTTGGTTATAGCCCTAAACACACTATAAATAGGGATTTTCCGTAACCTGACCCATCTGACACACTTTTTTTTTTCTGACACAGAAAAATTCAGTTTATAAATTCAGAAACTCTTCACAGAATAAAGCACAGGTTTATACGTTAAGTTTTCCAAATTCATAAGTGTGTCAGAAAAAAGTGTCAGATGGGTCAGGTTACGGAAACTCCCAGGGCTATAAATCTGGCATTAAAAAAAAGCTTGACAAGATTACCCAAGCATCAATAATAAACAAGGTAATAAACATATGCATTTGAAGGACACATTAAAGGCACTATCAGTGATTTGATAAATCAGATGAACAAAAAAATCATTCAGATTTTTGCACGTCGGGAATTAATATTTGGTATTCTAACATCCCCTGCAAGTGATACAACCAAACGCAGCCTAATAAAGACAAAATCGGTTATTTTAGTCATAATTGTCCGAACGGACACTTTCTACAACACGTAATTGAATGAGATTCCGATTCGTATCTTTGAACACTGCCGTTTCCTTCCTTTTCTGTTAATTCTTCAGTTTGAAAAATTAACTTATGAGAATTCTACAGAGTTAGCCTTCACTTTAAACTATTCCCGCAAATTTCATATATTTTCACTCTGTCGGATAAATCAACTGGATAGTGTCTTTAATATCACGAGGAATCGACCTTGTGCACCTTGGAAAAGTGTAAAGTAATATAATAACAAGGTCTGCAAATTAGTAAACAAAGAACAATCTATAAAACCATAAAAATACCATACATATTACAAAGTGAAAAAATACAATTTGAAAACCTCAAGATACTGTTACTAATACCAAACTGCTGATCACTTTTCCCAAGGCATTTGGCACCATAAAACACAATGTGCTCTTTGTGAAAATATTTGTCACTATGGCCAACTGCATCAGGCAATTGAGGCAGGGGTGCAGAATTCCTAAGCCATCCCGTGTGACCTGCTCTAGCAAGAGCTAGCAAGTGTAAATGGTAAACCTTTTCATAGAAGTCATGTATGTATGCAAATGAGGTATCACAATTGATTCTGTCATGTGCTGTATGATGTTGTGCAGTAGCGCTTGCCGGAATAAATGCATACTTGGGACTTCTATACGAAACGTCTAGTCATCTATCATGTTAATGGTACCAATGCATGCAAAGCAATGGCTATATATATTTTTTTTTATAAAGACAACACAAAAATAGGCACAGCTATTTGCAAGTTATTTAACCCAATTTAAGGCCTCCAGCAGGGTACACAGGGCAAAGTCCCTAAAGATACCTGGTTTAGTATTTTTTAAGCACCAAGAAGAGTTTCAGTAGCCAAGGAAATATTTCAGGACTTTCCAGATTTCCCTGCAGTTTTCCCCCATGTTTCAAATTTAAGAAGAATATTTAAGTTTAAAATAGGAATTCCTAAAAATCATGAAATATTGGCCGGTATACAAATATGATTTTCATAAAAATCCAGATATACTTGTAATTTTATGAAGAATGGCATATAGATGGCACTATAAAACAGACAATTTTATGATCCTTGTAGGACTATAGGTTCCCACAATGGATTTTTCTTTTTTACAGTGGTATTCAAATTGTGTCAACACTACTTAAAAACGGTCTTACAATAAGATCCAATTTGCAAAGGGTCAAACAGCTGTGTAGGCCTAATTGATATTTTTATATTAATATGGCCCCAAACTTAGGTCAAAGTTGGCCACAATTCCTCAAAAATTGGGATGAAAATGCAAATGTTATTCCATTGGGCAACTTGTCACCCCTACCCCTTCCCACTATCCTCTATATTGTCAACAAAACTATTGATTCAGAAATGTGTTTGTTCCAGTTTGGATAGCTTTTTTGTTTTTCAGGTCTCCTTTGAAATGTTGAACTCCGATTTAAACGAGACTTGGGGTCAAAGTGAAATAGGGGTTCCTTCATATGTGGCTGATGTTAAAGATCATAGACCAAGGTCAAAGGTCATCTGATATGTTCCATACTGCCATCTTACCAGGGGGATGATGCAAGTTTATATTAATATATTCTAAATGCTGCTCCTGAATTGCCCTTTATTCTAAAAAAAGACAACATCAGCACTTTTAATATAATCACATCAAGACATTATAAATAGTAATTGTATCAGTAACTTAAAGGCACAATTTGTGATGCTTGTAAGTGGCCTTGTCCCTGCCACCATCATCTGAAGTGTTGGCTCAGTATTGTATGTGTATGTAATATGACATCCATATTTGGTTGTCCCTACAGGAAATTTGAAATTTTGTACTTTCTGTCCATACAAATTATAGCACAGACATGGCATAAGCCAACCCTGGTAAAGGTGCATCAGAGGAAAGTTCACAATGCAAGTAACATTGGAATTTTAATAAGTTTCCTCCTTCAGTCCATATTATTTATGGCTGGTATGACAACACGGATTAATTGTGAATATATGATAAATTCTTCCCCTCTAATAATAATAGGGTAATAATATTTATTTCAGCACCTATCACAATACAGATGCATCAAATATATAAAGGAAAGTACTTTCTGTCCATACAAATTACAGCACAGATGTGGCATAAGCTAATCCTGGAAAAAGTTGTACCAGAGGAGAGTTCACAATGTAAGTAATAGTTTGTCATTTTATTCCATAAATAGCACTTAATCTACTTAATCTATACAATACCTCCTTCATTCCATATTTTATGACTGGTAATGACAATACAGAGCAAAACATTTTGGAAAAAAGAAAAACTACACATTTTACAGGAGCATGCTCTGAGAGCAGTCAGTAATTGTGAATAAATAAATTCTTCACCTCTAATAATAATTGGGTAATAATATTTATTTGAGCAACTATCACCAGGCGGTGGCGGCCAAGCCTCATTCATTATAGCAACGCACCAAAAATGTCAAGAGAAATTACAGCAATACTGAGTGCAAACCACAAACCAATTTGGGTGCTTTTATGTGGGTCAGTCATGGGTGTTCCCATGACCCACATACGATCTCGTCCTCGTTCGTTATTCATACAAAAAAAATCAGAAATAATCCTTCCAGTGGAGTTGATTCTTCAACTCCCAACGGTTTTGGAATAAGAAAATATTCCTTGACAACATATACAAATTTCAGAATTTTTCGTCAAGATTTCGCTTTTACGTGTTAAACCAATGGCGACATCTGAAATTTGGATTTCTTGGCCGCCCTCCCCTATCACAATATAGATGTATAAAATATATTACATAAAGTAACTCAGGAAAGAAAAATACAGCGTTTGCAGAACGCATGTGCCATCTGTCATCACGGTTTGTGAATGGGGACAAAGGTCACCAACACATGAGGACCATTAATCCATGAAAAGCAATCAACACTGAGATACAACATAATTCTGGCCATTTTGTGGCCTGGACCTCTAGATATCTTACCCCACTTGGGAGAGGGTGGAACTATATCCAACAGACCATGAATGCAGAGTGGCATGAAAATGTGAGCATTGTTATACAGGTTGAAAACAGTATTTCTTAAACAGCTGTGAAAATGAAGCAAGGTCATTGGTTGATGCCCGGGTTTAATTCGTTAATTGAACTCAGGTAGTAGTGGACTGCGTATAAGTTATTTTTAGGCTTTGAATCGCTGCAATCATCATATTGGTTTTGCTACTTTCGCGCGCGCCTGCCTACGTTGCCGTCTCGTTGCGTATGATCGTTGGTTTCAACGGGGTGTTCGATTGTTGCTTGTCCCTGGGTGGTGGCAGTCCTTCTTGTTGTATTTAAGCCGTATATTTTTGTAAAGCATCGCGGAAAATTGGGTTTAAAGAGGACCTTAAAGATTAAAGCTGTAGAATGAGAATAAAGGTGATGATTGGGAAACCGGTACTCTCTTTACACGAATGAACCCGGAGGACACATTATTTTGGTGGAGGAACTCGGCCTCCAACCTCGTTCTTCCACTTAAAAATTAATGGTATCGACTTGGGTTCAATTAGTCGTAAAGAGGGTACCGGGTCCCAAAACCATACCTTGATTCTCTAAGGCAATTTATGTTTACGGTAAACATTTTTACTCACAGACAGATACACTGAGAAGACACACTACCAAAGCAATCCATGTGCCTCTTGCAGATGACATTAAAATGGGCTTCACAGCCCAAGACCAAGAAAGTGGATCTTTACCAAAGTTAAACAGCACAACAAATACGTAACTTTTGCAATCAACTTGAAATTGACGGCTGTGGTGAAATTAGAAAGGAAATGTAATACTAGTGCAATTATATAACATCTTTATATAACAGCTTTACAACTAATAACATATGCCAATGCGACCTGATCAACCACCTCACCCCCCCCCCCACACTTTATTCTTAGACCTGGCTCCTCATTCACCGACAATTACAAACCCATGCGATGATCATGAATATATATAATGGGGTTTTCCACAACAAAGTACTTGAAAAAGGTACTAAATTTTTAAAAATTGTGAAATATCCTTATCCGCTCCATTACCCAGTATTTTCAAAACTGTCTTATGCAAACATCGTAATGTAGATTTGCGAAGTTGTTAAAAAAATTTGGATGTTTGTTATTTGTACATAGAAAGACGTTCTAAGCAACCCGGTGGGGTGGGTGGTAGCACGGGGTAGCAACATACAGTTTTAGTATGGAAAATCCAAGCAGGTATTGTTAAAAAAAAAATGTCTCAGGTAGAGGTTAGTTGGGCTCAGAACTGAAAGTCTAGATTAAAAGACCACCAGTAAGTTCTGAACTCCACTACACACTCTCAAAGCATGGGCAGATTTTCTCAAATACTTCAATCTCTACAGAGCAGTTACAGAATAACGCCTCACACAATGGTGAATATGACTGACCACGGTGAAGTGATTCACTGAACTTTGTTGGTCCATGGCGCGATATATGCAACAAATTTTGTCACAATTACATGGCCAAGCAAAGTAATGCACATATCATATGCCTTTTGGAGTCAATTGTGCAGCATAGCCCTATTGCAATGATCTCAATGAAAGCAAAAAAAATAAATCGGTCCTCAGACGGCGAATTGTGTCGCCTGCCGTCGTTGTTTGTGAAGGAACTTGCCTCATATGACCTTTGACCTTGAATATGTGACATTCATAAAACAAATGAGGGTTGCATGGTGTAATCTTCATAAAACAGGTTTGGTTGCAATTGGAACTTCAACTTTCAATTGAGGTCATTTTAACATTTTCAGCCTATCTACAACTTGACCTTACATGACATTTTGCCTTGGTATGTGACCTTTGACTCATTTCAAACAAAGGAGGGATCCCATGATTTGCCACCGGTGACGCAGAATTGGTTAAAAACTACAAGAAATTCTGATATTACAGGCCAAATGTTAACCCTTTTTTCCATGACAAAAACAACGGACATCAACAACAATAACAGACAACAACAGTGACAAAGTGATACCTATGTGGCTTTCCTGTCTTAAAGCAGGCGACACCAAAATTGGGGAAAGGTGGGCCCAAAAACAAAATTAAAAATAAAATAATTATTTTCCATTTTATTTTTGCTCATTTTCTTTATGGATAGCTTTTGGCATGTACGCGGACACATTTTTTTTCTTTGGCCTACTAAACTAATCACTAGAAAACAATTTCCAATTGATTAATACACAAAGATTTTAAAAATGCATAAGGCCTGTTTTTCAGAATTGCAACATCAAATTTCCCAATTTATTTTCCCCAAGTCCCTTAATCATATACATCATAAGTAATTACAACTCCACTACAATATGAGTAGAGATCTTTGGGCAGAAGATAAAACATGAAGAGTAGTAACACATTTTGATACAATTTCAGTACCCTTTTTTCATTCAAACCAGCTGCAATTTTTTACATACCCAGAAATTCTCCCCATAAACAATTGGTGTTGATATTTCCCCAATGTTTTTGCATAGGAGAGACTGTTGGACGCTTGTCTCGACCCCCACACACAGTGTGGTCAAGAAGTTACCGGAGTCCCGCTGGTCGCACCTTCACACAGTGAACATTTTATTAGTGAGCGACGGAATACCGAGCCGGCTGCTTGTGCAGGGGCGTCGTGGTATAAGCTAAGTGGGAAATTCGATGTTCCCTTTGGAAGTATTATGCACACAACCCATGGCAATATAATAAACTTGGTGGCCGTAATGACAGGTGACAAGTGGTTCAATTGCTAATTATCACTAAAAGTCAACTAGCTTTGATACTCATGGTACAATCAATTTTTAAAACCGCATCCACAAATTAAAATGTGGCAGATAAAAAATTAAAGATTTCACTATGAGTAAAAATGTCTCGTCCCTGTTTTTCCTTCGAACCAGCTGACAGTTGATTTCTTTATTGCATACATTCATCTCAAAACTAGGGATGCAGATACTTTTTTAAATACCAGAAATCTTCCCCACAAAAATGGGTGTCATGTTGTTATTCCTTATGTTCGCCAGAATTAAGGGAAGATTAAACCGCGGTCTCAACTATTTACAAAAGATCATGAAATCTGCCACAAGGTGGCAGGATGTGGGAATGTTCACATCTGAAGTATATATGCACACAACCATGCATATCATAACCATTAAAATTGGCAGCAGTAATGGCATTGACAAATAACAAGATGTTTTTGAAAGTGATTTAATTGCTAATTTATCAACTAAAAATGTCAACTAGCTTTGGCTTTATTTGTAAATCCTACTTATATAGTCATATGTAGTGATTTCATATATAGTAGGCCCAATAGATTTCTTTAGTAATTTTACTAACCAGAAATGCCTTGAAAGTGAAGACAAGGTGACTTTTGATTTGCTTAAATTCAGTGTAAATCAGAGGCGAATTTTAGTATTTGCTCATAAATTAAATTTTAAAATTTAACAATTTTGTACAAAAGAATAATTCTCAGCTTAAACCTTTACAAGGGAATGTTTTTGATAGGGTGGGGGGGTTAGAAAGCTCTGCATTTAGTGCCAACAATCGAATTTTAACATTTTCTAGTAAGGACACTGTGTTGGTTTGTGAAATCTCTGTGCACTTGTGTTGATGGATATTTATACAAACTTTGTTTGCTGTATGGTTATGTTTGGAACAAGATGTACAGACTGCAGTTTTAGATGGCTTCAAAGTAAAAAAATAGGACAAGTTGTACTATTACACGTCAAACTACACATATGCATATACACCTTCAGTATAGGTCAGTAAAGTTTAGCTAAAATCTCCTTGCAAAATTCTTCTGCGTTCATGTTATCAATACTGCAGCCGGTCATCCAATTGATATGCAAATATAAGAGTTTCAGGAAGTATTGAAAAGGACAATGCGCGAACATCAGGGGAATAAGCATTAACTGGGACATTAGAAAAAAAAAAATTACCTCAGGTAATAAAGAAGTAGACAAACATATATACAAATTCTGGAAAAAAAGGAATTTATCTAAAAATAAAATATCTAAAAACAGAATTACATGATAGAAAAAATTCCCTTACCCAATTATTTCAATTTTGGCAAAACCTGAGCTTTTGGGAAAGAGTATAGTAGTTGTGACTATAACAATGAAATATTTAATTCTACATGTCAGTTAAAGTCCGACTCAGAGATTAAAAATTTATTTTTTGTGAATAATGAAAAATAGTCAATGAACTAAAGAATAGTACCAAAAATGCACAATCAAAATTGAGATGAATCTGATTCTTCGTTTTGATGCATTAAACATTTATGTGTAGTATTACGTCCCAAAGGAGACTGTGTATAACAAACATTCCAGAGCCGGATTTTATAACAAAGGTTGTGATTTTCTATATGACGAATCGATTAAGCTTAGTAATTTCACGCAGTGATTAGTATAGGGACAAGCATTTAATATGTACATGCAAAAAATAAGATTTTTTTGGAAAATTGAGGGCGCCTCCTCAAGAAATCACGGAGCGGGCCCTTGCCTTTAAATAGCATGCAATGTTTTATCACTCTGTTAAGTATTTTAATGTTACACACATGCACATTTAACTTCATATAGATTGAGTGGTATAAAATTGGATTCAGTGAGTCCAATACTCAAATTTATTGGTCAAGCATCAGTGAAAAAATATTGGGCGAGACGAGTCGAGCCCAATATTTTTAAATCATGCGCGAGACCCAATAAATTGGCATTGGACGAAAAAAGGGAATCAAAGTTATCATTATATGTTTGAGAATCTTGTGTCGTATATTCTATAAACATTTCATTTTAAAAGTAGGACAGGAACACCATAATTATCAGCTATAGAAGATGATGCATGGGATGCAGAGCAAAATAAGTACCAACAGACACTATGAAACATGAGAAACAGGCAAAAGCATGGAACCACCAAACACCAAAACCCCCCAAAGCATGAACAAACACTGGGAACCACCCAACACTGGGAACCACCCAACACTGGGAACCACCCAACACTGGGAACCCTCCCAACACATGGAACCATCCAACACTGGGAACCAATCCAACACGGGAAACCATCCAACACTGGGAAAATCCATCAACCACTGGGAACCACCAACACTGGGAACAACCAAACAATGGGAACCTCCAAGGCACTGGAAATGCAAAACAATGGGAACCACCCAGACCATGGATCACCCACTGTGAAACAGCAAATACGGGAAAACCCCAAAAACTGGAAGAGACTCAAACTCACGACCACCCACCACTTAAAATGAAAACATCCTTAAATTGTATCAACCAACCAGTCAGCATGTGCATAAACTAATGATATATTCTCATCACCCCCCCAGGGTGGACAATCCTTAATATACAGTCCGAAGGGTGAAAAATTGGGCACCCAGATTTTCTGCTGGCTCAAACTCTCAATTTTTATTGGGTTCACCATGGGAATGTATATAGGACGGAGATTTCAATAACATCAATTAATAATGCAAAATGATGTGTTGTATTGAAAATGTATTGTTAAGTGTTATTCTTTTTTACTTAAATGTTTTGGCCCACTTTAAGTGATCACTGACTTGTGGTCCAGGCTCGACTAGATGACAAATTTGTAAACAATACATGGCCAAAGCAAAGTAATGTCACATACTTCATATGCCTTATGTGGAGTCACTGTGCAGCATAGCCTATGCAAATGATCTCAATGAGCAAAAAATACACAATTAAAAAAAAAAATTGTGTCGCCTGCCGTCGTTGTTTGTGAAGGGTATGCATATGACCCCTTTGACCTGATATGTGACCTCATGAAACAAATGAGGGTTTGCATGTAATTCCAGTAAACCAAGTTTGGTTGGCCAAATTGGAACTTCAACTTTTCAATGAGGTCCATTTTACATTTTCAGCCTATCTTACAACTGTGACCTTACATGACATTTGACCTTTGGTATGTGAGACCTTGGACATCATCAACAAATGAGGGATCCCATGTTGCGCACCGGTGACGCAAGATTGGTTTAAAAAACTTCAAAGATCTGATATTACAGGCAAATGTTAACCCTTTTCATGACAACAACAACGGACATCAACAAATAACAGACAAAACAGGGCACAGGTCGATCTAATGTTGTCTTCCTGCAATAAAGAGGCGACACAAAAAAAATTGGGGAAAGGTGGCCAAAACAAAATTAAAAAAAAATAATTATTTTCCCATTTATTTTTGATCATTTTCTTTTGCATACAAGCACAGAGCTTTTTGCCAATGTACGCGACACATTTTTTTTCTTTGGCCTAACTAAAACTAATCACATGAACAACAATTTCCCAATCTGATTAATACACAAAGATTTTAAAAATGCACTCCAAAGCTGATTCAAGGAATGCAACATCAAATTTCCCCATTTATTTTCCACAAGGTTCCTTAATTCAGTATACATACATAATAATTTTAAACCCCTACAATTAGAATGTATTTGCAGATAAAAAACATGAAGATTTACACATTGATACAATTTCAGTCCCCTTTTTTCATTTCAAACCAGCTGAAGTATTTTTTACATACCCAGGAAATTCTTCCCCAGAAAACATTGGTTTGGGTTTGATATTCCCCATGTTGCAAAAATTATGGAAGATTAGTCTCAAACTTTAAAGAATACATTAAAATACAAGCGGGTGGCTGGAGAATGTGGGAATGTATCACATTGGAAGTATTATGCCCACAAACCATGGCAATATCATAACACTTGGTGCAGTAATGACAGTGACAAATGGCTTCAATTGCTAATTTATTCAAAATAAAATGTCAACTGCTTTGATAAATCATGTAATCAATTTTAAAACCCCGCATCACAATTAAAAGTGCAGATAAAAAAATTAGATTTACACATGATAAAATGTCCGTCCCTGTTTTCACTTCGAACCAGCTGCAGTTTCATCTTTTATTGCATACCATTTCATCTCACAAAACCAGCTGCAGTTACTTTTACATACCCAGAATTCTTCCCCACAAAACATGGGGTGTCTCATGTTGTATTCCTTAAGTTCGCCAGGAAGTAATGGAAGATTAAAACAGCGGTCTAAAAACTTTAAAAAGAATACATTGAAATATGCCACAAGGGTGGCAGGCATGTGGAATGTTCAATATGAAGTATATATGCAAACACCCATGCCAACTATCATAACAATTAAAATTGCAGACAGTAATGGCATTTGAAAAACAACAATATTTTTGCAATGATTTTAATTGCTAATTTATCAACTAAATGTCAACTAGCTGGCTTCTATTGTAAAATCCTACTTATCTAGTCATATGTAGTGATTTCATATAGATAGGCCCAATAGATTTCTTATTTCTATTTACTACAGAAATGCCTTGAAAGTGAAGAAAGGTTGATTTTGAATTTGCTTAATTCAGTGTAAATCATAGGCTGAATTTAGTATGTCTCATACAATTAAATGTAAAATTTTCACAAATTTTGTACCAAAGAATAATCTCAGCTAGACCTTCACAAGGGAATGTTTGATAGAAAGCTCTGCATTTAGTGCAAAAAAATCAGATGATTTTAAAAACCTTTTCTAGTAAGGCAGTGTTGGTGGTGAAAATCTCTTGTTGCACCTTTTGTTTGAAATGCGATATTTTATACAAACCTGTGTTGCTTATGGTATGTGGGAAAAAGAGTACAGGACTGCCGTTTTAGGATGGCTTCAAAGTAAAAAAAATAGGACAAGTTGTATTACAACTTCAAACTACACTATAGCTATACACCCTTCAATGTACCGGTCAGTAAGGTTAGCTAAAATTCCTTGCAAAATTCTTTCGTTACATGTTCTCAATCTGCAGCGGTCCTCCAATGGATATGCAAATATAAGAGTTTCAGGAAGTTATTGAAAAGACAATGAGCTAGACATCAGAATAAGCATTAACTGTGACATTATAAAAAGTACCTCGGTAATAAAGACAGTAGACACACATATTACAAATCTGAGAAAAAAGAATTTCTAAAAATAAAATACGAAAATACCAGAAATATACATTGATTAGAAAAACATCCCTTACAATTCTTCCAATTTTGGCAAAACCTGAGCGGAAAAGAGTATCGTAAGTTGTGACCTAAATAACAATGAAATATTTATTCTCCATGTCAGTTTAAAGTCCGACTCAGAGATTTCAAAATATATGTTTTTTTTTTTCTTTTTTTTTTTTTGTGTGTAATAATGAAAAAATAGTCACTAGAACTAAAGATAGTCACATAAATGAACAATTCCAAAATTTGAGATGAATCTGCTTTCGTTTTGATGCATTAAACATTTAGGTGTAGTATTACGTCCCACAGTGGATACTGTGTATAACAAAAATTACGGATCGGAATTTTATACAAAAGTTGTGATTTCTATATGAAGGAATTCGATTTAGCTAGCATTTAACACAGTGATTAGTATATGGACACGCATTATGTAAATGCAAAAAATAAAGATTTTTTTGGAATTGAGGGACGTCCTCTCAAGAAATCTCTGAGTTCGGCCTTTAAATAGCATGCCATTTTTTATCACTCGTTAATGTATTGTAATGTTACACACATGCACATAAACTTTCATATAGATATGAGTGGTAATAAATTGGATTCAGTGAGTCCAATACTCAAATTAATATTATTAAAAAAAATAAAAAAAATAAAAAAAATAATGGGCGAGACGAAGTCGAGGCCAATATTTTTCAAAATCATGGCGAGACCAAAAATTTTGGCATTGGACGAAAAAAGAATCAAAATTTTATCATTATTATGTTTTGAGAATCTTGTGTCGTATATTACTATACACATTTATTTAAAAAGGGAGGTACAAGAACCATATTATAAGCTCTAGAAGATGATGCATGGGATATGCAGAGCAAATAAGTACCAACAGACACTATGAAACACTGAGAAACCGCAAAAAGCATGGAACCACCAACACCAAAAACCCCAAAGCACTGGAACCAACACTGGAACCACCCAACACTGGGAACCACCCAACAATGGGACACCACCAAACACTGGGAACCACCCAACAATGGGAAACCATCCAACACATGGAACCATCAAACACTGGGAACCATCCAACACTGGGAACCACCAACCTGGGAACCACCCACACATGGGAACACCCAACACTGGGAACCTCAAGCACTGGGAACTGCCAAACAATGGGAACACCCAGACAGGAATCACCCCTGGGAACAGCAAATACTGGAAAACACCCAAAAAACATGGAAGAAAGCTCAACTCACGACCCACCCACCACTAAATGAAACATCCTTAAATTGTATCAACCAACCAGTCAGCATGTGCATAAATAATGATATCTTCTCATCACAGGGTGACAATCCTAATTCTACAGTCGAAGTGGTGAAAAAATTGGGCCCCGGTTTTCTGCTGGCTCACTCTCATTTTTATTGGGTCTCTACCATGTGTATAGTAATATAGGACGGAAGATTCACAAAACATTATTAATTCATGCCCAATGTGTTTGGTATTGAAATGTATGTCGTTAATGTCTTCTTTTTTTACATTAAAGTGTTTTGCCCACTTTTTAGGATGACACTTAAACTTGTGTGTATTTATTTATTTACAGAATCTCAATGTTTTACCCACTATTATGTTGTTATATGGACCATGAGTGACGGAAAAATATTGGATCCGAAACATAAAGATAAAATTGGATGATTTATTGGCCAATATGGGGTCTCAATCAATCCTATTATACCAAAATGTCCAGTTACACTGTAATGTACTACACACACATTTTGAGTTCCACTACAAACAAAAAATAAATTACAAGAAAAAGCAAAACCAATCCAGCAAAAGTAAAAACAATAAAACTAAGCAGGCTTAATATAAGGTCATTCTTTGAACTGCAAAAAGACTTGTTTGCCCCTGAAATTGGGTTTATCTCGGAAGTTTTGCTTACCTTGCTCAAGAAAAGTTGAATATCAGACAAAATTGAAAAGCACCTTCATTACAGTGTGGTTGTGCTGACGTACTTTTGATGTGTCCTTCACATTGGTGGCAGTTGATATGCTATTAACTGGAATCCAGTTGAAAAAATTTGTTCCCTTTCAGATTTTTTAAGAAAACTGAACTAGAATTTTGCAGTTCTTGGCTTTTGCGCTCGAATATTCGAAGGATATAAGATGTTGGGCCAGCCCAGCCTATTTTAGACTTGACCTCACATGATCTGGACCTTGGATGTGACCTTTGACATCCCCCCCCCATTAACATATGAGTAATCCCATGTTGCACCTATGACACAAGTTGGTTCCAACTTTTCAATAGAGGTCAATTTTTTAAAAACCCAATGAACATTGTAGTGCCACACAAACTGCCACAACAGAGTGCTAAAGGGGTGGTCCTAGCCAGCTGTGCGTGGTGGCGCCCACAAAAAACATCAGATTTGCAATTTAATTGACTGTACATGATAAAATGTTACGATACAAATTTTGCATTATTTCTGCTTCCCCACTCTTAGATTAATTGCACCTTAACTGAAATTGTTCCTAATTTATATTTCTATGAATTTTTAAAATCAAAAAACTAAATAATTAAAAAAAACATTAACCTTCATGCATAATATTTACCAAGTACTATTTGGGTCCTCGCCTCATGTTGAAGTTGAAGAATGGAACTTTTGGTAGCACTGACATAGTTTCATAAGGAGGAGGGCATATGTGGGTTCCTTGGGGAGGGGGGTAAGCCCGCACTCAACAGGAGGAGGAAAGTTATAGTAAGGGTATCTTGGTGCATACATGAGCTTGCCAAAGGTGTAATCATATCACTCTTGCTTGGAATCTCCTGTGGTCCACCCATGGATACTTCGTATGATGGCGTCGGAGGAACATCGGGTGGTGACTGAGGAAGGAAAATATTTGCTACAAATGTTTACACAGTAATGTCAGAAGTCTAACAGAATCCAGTGAGTTTAGGGCTTTTTTTGCAAGAATTTGACATGCAAACTTCCATTCACAACTACACATACCTAAAATCCCTTTCTATGCAGAATTCTTAATCAGTGGGCTGGGTTTATTGTGACCCAGGGCTCCTATTGTTTTAGCGCAGGGAGTGAACCTAAGTTGTGGAGCCAGTGAAATTTGAGTAGTCATGCCGGGATTCGCAGGTGAGATTCGCGCCTGCCTGCAACCCAGGCTATTTTTCGCCGAAAATTGTAACCCCATATAGTCAGTCGGTTTTTGAAATGAACATCGCTAGTATGCAATAACTCAATTTGTAAAATCTTTGTTAAGCTATGCCAAATCAGCATGATGAAACATTGCTGGAAGGCGCCATTTAGCTTTCTAGAAACCGACACAATTGTAGGTAGATTCTTTTATTGCTGGAGGGTCCCCAGCTACATCATGGATTTCCTTAGAAACCCAATGGGGTGACATTTAGCTGCCAAAGTCGGCATGGTTATTTATTACAGAGGCTGTATGTGTAATTGTGGACAATATAACACATTTAGAAGACTAGAGTCAGGAATCAAAAATTATCTGGTGGGTTACTGTTATTACTTTTCTTGTCAAAGGCGAAAGGAATTGAGTGACCAGGCTACCATATCACTGCTTTCAAATTAGAGTCAGCAGCAAGATACAGCCCCCCGCTATAGTCTGATTTTTATTCGTTTGAGGGTATTGGTTTCATTCGTTGGGGTATGGTTTCACATAGTTGAGGGCATGGCTTCCCATGGTTTCCTTATGAAGGGATGTGCTGATAATCGATATTTAATTTAAAGCTGAAGAATATGGTGGAGAGTCCATGAGGATTCCTTTATGCGATACTAAAAGCCAAAAAGTTGGTATAATTAATTTTAAAAGAAATTAAATCATGATCCTTTTTGAGTTTATTCAGTTTAAATGTACGCAATGTTGATGGACCATGCTGAATGGACTGATATTTGTAGAAGGTGCAAGAATTTGCTATTAAAAAAAAACAATCTTTGCCTCTATGAAAATATGATGGTTACCACTAAATTTGTATAATAAATTTAAAATATCTCACTTAGAGGCTGCGGTGATCATTAAGCCACGCTCTGTTATTTTATACGCCAAAGTCGACAACATGTGCCTATCAAGAGGTTAAGGCTCACATCAAAGAACAGATTCTTCTTCTTAGAGTGTCCACAAGTCATTAGTAATGGCTTGTGGTGTGTCAGGATTTATTCAACTGCAGAAGCTGATATGGGGACGTTGTAGCAATGATTACGGCGCTCCTAACAAATCACTTTTGAGCTGGGGCGGATTTGCGGACAGTCAGGGGGGTTTACACCCTACTCTTATTGACACTGACTGCGATGTACATGTACAGTTGTGACTCTCTGTACACACAGGACCGATGACTTAATGTCCCCTCCGAAGGACATGCAGATGCTTTCATGAATCATTTGCCCAATTCCAGACGAACCATGGAGGACAGATATTTTATATCAATAGTGGTGGTATACAGACCAAATCCGAATGGAGTTACCCAAAGAAATCCCAGCAAGGGACCCCACCGGGATTAGAACCAGGAATTTTTTGGTTAAATTTGGCCCAGGCAAGCCACCCCAAACCTAGGCCAAAGTCTCTCCACAATTAATTTCCTTGATTTGTCCATTGTATTGGATGGATATAATGTTTAGCAAAAAAAAACGATGAGAAGGGTGATTGGTCATCCAGGCAAAAGGAATAATAGCTGGATGACAATCCATTCAAAACTAAATGAGCAGCCACCAGAACCACACACACACACAGTGGCGTACCGAGGCAGTCGATCCAGAGGGCAAATTTCCAAGTCCCACCAGAGGGGGCGCAACATTCATAAGGCGCTATCGGTGATTTGCTCAATTAATTCTGATGCAAAAAATTATCGAATTTATTTGGTTTTGTCACATTTAGGGTTAAAATGGTTGAAAAATCTCTGAAAAAGAGGGATTGAAAATGCCATTATATGGTCTACATTTTGTCTCCGCTTTTTCGAGCCAGAGGGGGCCACTCTCCCCCCTCCCCACCCCCGGTTGGTTTTACGCCCATTTCTGACACACACTTTGTTCTTTATAAATAAATATTATACACTGATGGGGGAGGGGGGTGATGTTACCAAGAGAATAGTTTGAGGACTTTAGCCAACTTGAAATGTTCAATGTGTAGATACAGATGGTTGTGAGTGATCACTGTCCAGGGGGAAATGCGCGGCAAAGTAGGCACTGGCGAGAGGCACCTGTATGTACCGATAGTGATGGGCATGTTCAATTTCTTGCATCCATAGGGTGTTTCCACTCACATCAGCTCTCAAACGTCTTAATCAAGTATTGAAATTATACTAATTTATTAATTTTAATAAATTACATTACCTGTTAAACTTAACAGTTCTCAATCCTGGTGAATATTTACAGTTAGCTGAAAGCAATTAGAGTTAATTTTGTGTCAACAGCTAGGAAAGAAAAGGGGAACAGATAACAATGAAGTCACATTGAAGCGCCCCTATCTATATTACCATTCCCATAAAAAGACATGTAAAACTAGATTTTTAGAAAATCATATTGGCCTGCGAAAATTTTGTAACATTTACACAGGACCAGTAAAAGAGGAATAAATAATCCAATCAGTTTTAAATTAAGTATGTCGCCTGTTGATATTTTTTGTTTTATTCTGGTTTTGTCATAATAAATGAGACTTTCAAACAGCTGTGATTTGATTATTGGGTGTTAGCTAGAGCTCACTACATGTACATAATATTCAATGGTGCAATATCGCAGCCTTCAAGTCGATGGGGGGCAAGATTGGAACGACAAGGGGTTTTCTGTCGAAGATACCACCGCGATTTATTCCCCCCAACCTCACCCTTCTCTTTAGCAATGTGTTAAATCTTCCTGATGTGTTCACGGCCAGTCCATGACGTCGTGCTCTGAAATACTCTCTTGTCAATAAAAATAGTTGGAAAAACTGTTAACACAAAAAAATTCCCAAAAGTCGGCAAAATATAAGGGCAAACTAACTAGAATTTTGCGGTTCTCGACTTCGCGCTTCGCCTATATTCAAAGAATATAAACTGTGGGCCGCCCCCTTGCCGTTGCCCCTGGCAAATGGTGGACCTTTGACCTCCTCAAAATATGAGGGATCCCATGTTACACCCATGACACAAGTATGGTCCAAGTTGTTCAATTTAGGTCAATTTTACAATTTTTTAGCCATTTTCAACTTGGACCTCACATGACCTATGACCTTTGACCTTTACAACATGACTTTGACCTTTCAACATGACTTTGACCTTTCATAATGACCTCTTGACTTTCACATGACTTTGGACCTTTCATCATGACTTTTGACCTTTACTCAGACGTGGACCTTTCCATCATGACATTTGACCTTCATCATGACCTTTGGACCTGTCATCATTGACCTTTGACCTTTCAACGTGACCTTTGACATCATCAACATATGAGGGATCCCATTGTGCACTATGACAGACGTTGGTCAAATTTTGAAGTTCAACTTGTCAAATTGAGGTCAATTAAAAAAAAACTCAAAATTTTGTGGACACAAGGATACACCAACACACACATTAATTACATCCACACGCCACAACGGATGCTAAGTGGTCTGCAAGCTAAGCGGCGCCACAAAATTGAGAATTTGGGTACAAAAAAGGTTTTGTTCAGCTTCTGTAGATCAAAACATTAAATACTATTATTTTTTTATGTCTTTAATAGCTCTTTTGCTATGCACTATGCAGAAAATTCTTTTTATTGCATTTTTAGCAACTTTTTTTGGCCGCCAATTGTTCTTTGTTCATGACCAGTTAAGAAATAAATGAAAGGGCAGTTAAAATGTTATTTTTTACACCTATGCTAGCGGCAAACTGAGACAAACCTTGTTTTCTTGGCCTTAGTGTAAACTCATAATATTTATTAAGAGGCGGACCCACCCTGTCCCTTAATGACAAAAAGGACATTTGGGGCTGTGCAAAAAAACATCTCGGCTATAGGCCGCAAGAAAAGAGAATTCACAAGATTTGCGGTCAAAGGGCATGTGGGACAATTAAAGGGGTTTTTTTTTTTTTTTTTTAAACCTGCTGTCATTAAAATTGTCAATTCAATTGTAATAATCACCAGACTAGTCAGAAGAACGTGAAAAACCCCCAAAAAAGGTCCATATGGAGTTTACAGATGGGGTCAAGGTCATGTGGGTCGATTTATTAAGGATGCAGTCTATAAATTCTTCTTTGAATAATAAATAAGCCAAGTATTTTTCAAGAGCAGCAACAAAGACACTGTTGGTCTCTGCTAACAAATGCAAACCTATCAAAAAATTTTTTCTTATTCCAATTTTGCTCTACCAATCTTGGGAGTTGCTTGGTGACTCTAGTGTGCGTCCAGGGTGATCACTAGGATCATGCCCACGCTTACCCAAGCTGAGCCCAGGATAGTCTGGATCCAACCCAGACCAAGCCCCCAGACAAACAAGACAGGCTCTTGACAATAGGCAATTAACACATCAAGTGGTTGTCAACAAATGATTAAATTTGCTTAATTGCCCCTCAGTAAACACTATCTAATTACCTCCCATCTCTTGTTGTATGTTTATTGGACTTGAATTTAATGCCAATTATCTTGAAAGTCCAGGCTGCCACTTGTTCTGTGTGAGCTTATTGTGACCTTGTTCTTTTCAGTACTCTCCCTATGTGTGCATTATCCAAGGTCAGTGTTTCAACTGACAATATAGGTATTATTAGTATGTTGAAGATAACATTAAACTAGCACAGCCACAGCACTCAGACTGAACATGCACAGTGAGCAAATCTTTTGGCCTCCAAATTCGACTTTAGTAGAAGATATTTAAGTGTTGACTCTTGGCTGGCACAAGTAACTATTTTGAGAAAATCTTATTCATGCATTTTTTTTTGTTTTTACTTTAATTCTCAAGATTGACAGACTGAAATTCATTGAAAGGCACCTAGGTTCTAGCACCACAATTCCGTCAGAGGCAAATTATACATTTTTATTGCATTTCGTTTTTAATTTAATTGCATAATTAAGTTAGTGGTTCATTTTTTTTTCCTAATCACTTTCCCATTTCAAAAGAGTTATGTAAGCGTCGAATTAAAGCTAATAATTAAGCTTATATAAAATGGGCGCACAAGCTGCTTTTAAATTTCCATTACATTTATGCATCTCAAATTAACATGCATTGAATTTGATGTGGTCTGTAGAGTACATGTCATTCAAGAAATCATCAATAAACGTTTCACTCTCGATTTTAAAAGGATCTTTTTCCGATTGTTTTGTTTAAAAAAATCATCCATTATTTTGATAATTTTGAACCAAAAGGAGCCAAACCACCATACACACACACCATAAAATGTGGTGTGTGTTTTATTTATCTATTTTAAGCATCTTGTCTATTGCAAAGTAGTTCATTATAAACCAACTGCTTTACAGGAGAGAGAAACACTTGTCAAAGGAGTAATCATGTACACCAATGCACACTTCAACCTTGTCCTTGATCAGTTCCTTCAATTAGTTTATTAGGATTAAAAAACCCCTTAGAGAAAACTTTATTAAACTACATGATTAAGGTACTTAACTTCAACACCTACTATTTGATTGAACATGGTCTGGGGACTGTGCTCTGGGTAATCACAAGGTTCTTGGGCTTTAGGACATGAAGTTATTCAAATGTCCACCACGGCACACTAGGATTTAGTAGAGTCACACCCAGAACACACCCAAGATTCTATTGTTAATGGTCTGGTGTTCTACCAGAATTCTGAGGCCAGGGTTAATGTCTGGGTGTTTTTTTTTGATAGGAAGGGAAAGAGAAAATGACCATTTTTACTCTTGACATATCTTTATAGAGACACAAGGAGATTTCCAGAATGTGCCCCCCCCCAAATTTTTGCCAAACTAGCATTCTTTGCATATTTAGAAAGTACCAATGTATGTTATTAAATCAAGGGGAAGTCGAAAATTAAGCTGGAAAGCCGTCTACATTAATTAAAAGATTGATTTAGTTATTACTGTGTTGTGCATGGCAGAAATCCTTAACGAGTTGTGTGGCCTAGTGTTTTTAAAGCGTTTGCCTCAAAGTCGGGAGGTCGCGGGTTCGAATCCGGCCGGGCCAGACCAAAGACTTTTTTAGAAATGTACCTGGCACTGCCTTTTGTCACACGTCGGCATTTAAAATGGGAATGGAGTTTAGGGAGTAAAACATGCGGAGCAAACCAGAATATTAACCCTCTAGTGTAGTTTTCACTGCATTGGCAGACCCGTGGCCTAGGGTTAAGGAAACGGAGATAGGCACCCCCCTATGTGCCCTTCGCGGCGTTGGAATGGACTTAGCACTTTAATACGACAGGAATCAAAGCTGCTTATCTTCTCCATGGAGGCCTATTAGCACAGCAGATAAGTTCAAAACATAGTTTTTTGGTTTCCTTTTTACCTTACTTTGTCAATAAACTTTGAAATGCTCTTGTGTCCTACAAACTATCAAGATGCAAAATTTAGAGAAATCTGTATCCTCACAAAATATCATCATTACCCTTTTAAAGTGACACGAGGAGATTTTTGAAGGTACAAATTTCTCTCAAATGCAACTTGATCAGTTGATCTCCAAAATCTCCTCATACCCTTTTAAAGTGACCGAGGAGATTTTTGTGAAGGTACAAATTTCTCTCAAACTAAAATTGCACTTGATC
>JAMKCH010031487.1:0-16328 GCA_023653785.1 Ophioderma brevispina | reverse complement strand
TTAAGCATAGCACTTAGGATAGCTTCTAAATCTGGTTACGGACTTAAAAAGGCAAAACTGAATGCGCTTTATAAATGTTGTTTTTATGGGATTGCCAAAAAATGCCAATGGTGCGCCGCAGGCGGAGTGCCCTCTCTCTGTCTTTGGCGTTTGGGCCATGCCGCCCCTCTATTAATGTTGCTGTGGGGGTTCGCCACGCCTCCCGCACAGCGCGTCCGTTTTGCATTCCCCAGCATTGCCGGGTTACCCCATTCATACTCCTGGGTGGAGAGAGGTAAGCGAGGCAAAGTGCCTCGCCCAAGTGCCACATACACCTTGGCCACCGCAGGGCTCGAACTCACAACCTATGCTTATGAGGCGAGCGGTGACCACATGCAACACATGTGGATTGCAACAGGTGTGTTTTATCAATGACTTGGTTTGTGTTATAAGTAACTGACCACCCAAAGCCTCGGTTGCTTACCATTATTTATCAACCATTGATGAGATGAAGCCCTGGGACGAATTTGGTTTATTGGCCACCACCCCTCTGGAATTCGGCAGCTTCAATGGAAATAAACTGATGTTAGTTGGATTTGTGGTGCAGCATACTGCATTGTATCCCAAAGCCTTGTTGCCTTCTGGTAGTGGTCTTGCCATAAATCGAGTTTGTCTGAATGGTAAGATTTACAAAACAATGGTTTTCATATACACCATGATTGATAATAATATACCACATTACCGCGTATATTAAATACAGAGCCACACATTCTGTTACAACCAAGCCTAAATTCGGGTCAGCTGACAGACGTTAAAATAATTAGAGACACAATGACTTAATGTTGAATCTGCTGACAACTTTTTTGTCATAATGGCCTCTTTAGTCTGTGATATTGACAATCTTGTCTTCAATCAATGGCATCATGAGTTTTGTAACTTTGGTCCATGACTACCATTTTCATAAAACAACTGAGCATGGACTGTTCTGTTGAAAGAATTTGGTGACTTAGTTGCCCAGTACCATTCCCAATTCCAGAGAAAATACAGCACTAATGTTTTGTTTCAGACAATTTTTACAAACCCCTTAGCTTACAGGCTGGTGTGATTCTGTGTTGAAATTCAACCAACATTAAGCAAGTGCTGACTAATGTAGGTCCCGTATGCTATCTTCAAACAGTTTGTTTGTAAAATAGACCACACAGTTATTCATTTGGAATATAATTCATTGTTCCCAAGTTACTTGTTTTACAAGCACAAGTAGCTTAAATATTAGTGTTGGAATAGATCCTATTATACGTTTAAGTACAAGTACCATTGGCTACCAAATATTGTGTGTGGACTAGACCACACTGTGGTTATTCAGTTTAATAATGTTGTACCAGCAGGCTACCAAGTTGGGGGACTGTACAAGTACAACTACCGTCGTGGTGGGGGGTAATCAAACCAACTACACTTACTCAGTGGAAATGATGTTGCGAACGCTTGGTAGCAACCAAATCTAGTGTGAATAGACCCACACTATGCCCTATTTGTTTGAATAATGTGGTACAAGTCTGGCTACTAAGTACCAGTATGGTGGAACAAACCAACACACTTATTCAGTTGACATGTTGTACCAAGTATTGGTAGCAACCATAATGCAGAACAAGCTTGTCTACCAAATATGGAACAGACACTATGCTTATTCACTTTGAATAATATAGTACCAAGTATCAGTAGCTACTAAATTTCATGTGGAATAGACCACCCTATACTTATTCAGTTTGAATAATGTGGTACCAAGTACAAGCAGCTACACTCTGTCCATCCAGAAGTATAGAGTAATAAATATCTCCTATACAAGTCTCCCGATTAATGCTTGCATTCTTCAATATTGATAACCAGAGCTTTTGTATCTGTGTAAGAGATAATGCCCTGTGATGCGTCTTTATTCTGTTGCGGTTTTGACTTTGACTAAAAGCAGGTACATTTTGGCATTAAGGTGTGCTGATACTGCACACCTCACTATGCATATTACTCCATACTTCAGACTGGACAGAGTACTGTGCAATACCGTATTGTGGATAATCTCAAGTTACAAACTAACATCACTGTACATATACAGTGTTTGCAATATTAAATTGTGTACATTGACTTATATCCACTAATCTCTATCTCTAACATGGATAGCGGTCTGAGTCGGCGAATGAACAACAGATGAAGTGGCTTTTCGTCTTAGCAAAAAATTATGGTGGGAACAATGCATCACCTACTGGTGACATATTCCACACAGATTTCTATTGTTTATACAAATTCCTTAACTTTTGACAATTCGCTGTAGAAGTGCCACGTAATAGATTTGTTTCCCCATCAACGGTCCCAACAATCACAGGGCACATGACACTGCTTACAACCATGAAATATTTGAATTCCCGTGTGATACGCATTGTATTTGTTTTGGACCGATTGTCGGGACAACGATCCTATACGTGGCACTTCTACAGTGAATAAAGTGTAAGCCACATTGTGCAGGTCAAAATGCAACTTCTGTTGTGTCACTCGGCGACCTTTCAACTGTGCACACCTGCTATCCATGTGTAGAGGTCAGTGCTAAATCACATTATGAACCACACACATGTGGTAAAGGCCGTATAATTTTGGAAATACACCCTTAATATGCCTTAATTTGATTGCATGCACATGTCCATCAACTTCCAAAAATACAACGTCCAATGAAAATGTTTAAATTTTTGTAATCAAAATTTGTCTGCAGTATTATACTAATAATACACAATATTTGGCTCATAGGATGAAACATGTTTCTCGCGCCCATATACTCACTACAACTAAAAATAATAACAAGTTGTGGATACATTAATAATGCCAGGCTTGAACACAATACACTGAATGTTGATACAACTGACACTAGAAGACGATGCAAACATGCTCAGAATGATCAGGGGCGGTCACATGTTATAGGTATCACACATCTTGTCATAGCTACAACAAATCCGTTCTAAACTACCCAGGCGGAATTAGAGGGGGGCGCCCCCTCTATTTTTTTTGTCAGAGTACAGGGCCTCCGGGCGCCGCTAATGAGCGGCCGGGCACACTGTAGGTCTTAAAAATGACCGTTTTACTCAAGGGCGCCCTGTATATCTCTGAGAGGGCGGTACCGGTGCCAGGCGCCATGTATGTTTTGTGCGGCGCCCAACAGAAACGCAGTATACCCCCCCGACTGGGAACGAAATGAAAAAATATGGGTCGAGCGGCGAGCGCAGCTAACCGGAAAATTTGGCGCCCCCCTCTTATTGAAAATCCTGGATCCGCCCCTGCTACCCGACCACCTGCTTTGTTCTTTAGGGTTCATCCCTCATGGTGAAGAGAGCACTTCCCATTTAAGTTTCATTCAAGTTTCTCAAAAACTATTCACTTGCTGAAAAGGTGGTTGAAATTTGAGAGCATCAGTTTAGTAAAGACATCCATCATAACCCCAAGGGTACAGGCTTAGAGCCTTATTCAAGCATTCATCGTCCATCTCATGATGAACTCCTATTAAATTCCCGGAATGCAAATAGAATTGATGTGGTTTGGTCAAGTCTACCAGGAAGGGACAAGAAAGCATTCCAATATTTTGGGTTGGGTGAGACTCATTAGTAACTATTGATTTTTTCAGAGTAATAGAAAAATTCCCGGTGGACTGGTGTGAATCTATTCATGACACTGACTGAATCAATAGTTCACTAATGATGTCACTGGTATGTATTCTTTTTGTGGTCCGTTTATTGGAATGGAATGCCCGTAACGATTTGGACTAGGTTTAATCATCTCATTTCCTGGGACCTTTAAAATTACATACCCAAACATTGTTCCATCATTCATCTTCATTTGCATATATCAATTATGTATATTCTAAAGGTAAAATTTTAATCCTAATTTTATATGTACTTCTGATGGACAATACCACACCACTCTGACACAAAATCTGTTTTATGCAATCAGTGTTTTTGTGCCATTACCATGAGAAAATATAGATCACTGAATATTGCAAGCATGGCTCCGTGTAAGAAGAATAAAATGTATACATTTCATTTAGAATCCCAATTCTGCAAATGAGGTATTGCAATTCTTCAAGCACTGTAATGATGTTGTGCAGTAACAACTTGACGACATCACAATTGCAATACCTCATTTGCATACTTGGGGCCGCCCTCGCTCCACTTTAATGTCTACCAAAGAAATGCTCATCTTATGGATCTTTGAGGCGCACTTTGTATGAATTTGAATGAACTTCACCTTGCATTGGGAGAAATCTAAGCCATAGCCCTGCTCTCCTTTTGACATATTGTCTCATTATTTGATTTATGTATTTCTAAGAAGGGGGTTATAGCCACGTACGCGGCCATTTGGGTACATTACTTCAGCAAGCTAGTGTTATTGTTTGCCTGTAATACCATGAGCATAATACAAACAAGCACAATGTTACAGAGCAGAAGGAGAATTCTGTACAACCTGTCAATCAAGTACTTGCTCATCCTGAACGGGGGCGAGCCGTCTTCATGCGATGGTCGTTATTAGGAAATCAGAGTTTCGTATGAGTGGTGTGGAAATAATCCAATCATAACTTTTGTCCAACTTCATGAACCCTCAGCCCATGCGTGTTCATCTTAGGGCAGGGTTTGGTTGCCTCGTGGATGGATGTCATGATATTGGCTGATTTTAACGAGCTTTGCTGAATGATGACGATCAAATAGACAATGTGATATGCCAGAGAGGACAAGAATAATACTATACCATTGCAGTATAGGTTTGCAAGTCCGTGCATTTAGTATTTCTGTCATCTTCTAGCACTACTGCCAATGGTCAAGGAATACTAAATTTCAAAACTAAATGAGATTTGCTTGTACCCTGTTTTCACACTAGCCTATTGAAATCAAAAATTAAGCCAAATCTTAACAATTTCTTCATGGCCCACTATATAGCTTTTATACATTTTGCATTAGTCAACAGGGCGGTCTTGATGAAGACTGGAATTATTTGGTCCAAATTGCATTCATGCATACAATTTCACTTACTCATCAATACATCGCAATGTCAACAGAATGGCAGTGTCAACCAAGCAAGGGAACATACACAACTTGTTTTCTCATATTTTGTTGGCTTAAACATTAAAATATGTAAGTTTTGCATGAACACAATGCTTGAGGTGACATAACGAGGAACCAGCCGCAAATATGGACGATACATATAATGAAAACAACAGTGTCTGCTGATGTATGTACAAATTACTAATTACTGTATAACTGAATATTATTCACAAAGATCATTTGTCAACATTTTTACAGTATACTAAACCCTTTTGAATTGTTTCAATCAGCCAAACATGGGCAAAATATTCTTTGCAGGCTTTTAAATTCACACTCCACTTAGTGCTCATGAAATAAAAACCTTGCAAAATTCCTCCGCTATACCTTCCACAAAATACTCACTTTATATTGTTTGTAAAATGCACTTCGGTAGCAAATGCACCATATCAATCAGGCTAATTAATATAAGACATAGTGAGTCAAGTCACAAAAACAAAAACAGAATTCAGACAATCAACACCTTTTTTTCTAGAAGCAAATTGATTAGCTCAGCCAATCAGCCATTTTTAAGCTTCAATCTTTTGAAGCCAATAAATTCAAATTAGAAAAATATCACATTTTATTTGGACTGGCCCTTTTCCATTGGCATGTAAACTATTTGTAGTAATAGTAGTAATTAATGTAATTAAAATTTACCCTTGTACTAAAGTTACCCCCTTATTTTACAATTTTACAAAGTTCCCCACATTTCCCAGAGGTTGGACCAAAAAATTCTGATTCAGCACCCTTCAAACTGTACTGTATAAGTGGAAATTTCCGCGTAGATATTTTCACGATTTTAACAGTTTTGCCAAATGCGCGAGAATTTAATTTCACGGTATTGACATCAATGCAATACAAATCTATTGGAAAAAGTTATTTTCGCGAGTTTTTATTTTCGCGTTTTTATGTTCACTCGCGAAATTCGCAAAAATAAAAACGTCACGAAAATTTCCACTTATAGAGTATAGAAAAATATCTTCAAATCTTCTTCCCCAAACTTCTAGAATACAATCATTCTCATTTATAACCCTACTAATATCCTATGAAACAAATGATGTAAATCATGGCATGTAACACCACAAAAGATGCTGGGGAATTTATTCCTGGTAATCTGCTTCAGCCGGCAAACATTTTGCATACACGTAGCATCAGTTGCACTATATCATCCAGGTTTTACCAGGCACATTACAAAACCAGAGCACCAATGACACAGTGGCTCATATATCAAACATATACCTTGCTACTTGAATGTTTGATCAATTGCTCATTTTTGCACAAAATACTCACTAAACTCCCTACACTCTCCATATAACCCATACTCAATGATCATTGCAAATTGTCCTTAGGTAACACATGACCTCTTATCCCTGAACACCACATATGAGCCACCCTTACCCTTTAGCTAGACCCGTGCTAGGCAATTTCCTGGGCCTCGCACACCAAGGATTTTAGCGGTAATTAAAGCTTGCTGTTTACATTGCAGCCAGCACAATTTTCGTGGGAAGAAAGACGATATCAGGGTAGTTTCATTGAAAAAGATAGCTCGAGGCAAGATATTATGTCTAGAAATCAAGGGCAGGTTCCAGCAAGAATTGTCCATCTCTGTAGCTTTAGCAATGGCAAAGGTGGTGCAGTGTTACAAATGGGAATAAGGTTAGGGTTAGAGCTTAGATTATAATTTAGGGTCTGCATACCGAAATAGTCCCTTACAGAGGAATTTAGTGTTGATGTAGCAGGGGTAGAGTTCGGAATAAGAACATTCTGCCTGATATCATATCATAATTTACTGAAAATTACCCTTGGTTGCGAGCCTGCGATACGCCATGCTGCTCCCTTTATGTAGTAATGTATTTCTTTTTCTGCATGTAAACTATACTAGTGCCCATTTCTTGTGTATGCTTTTTGGGCCATCCCAAATTTGGTTGCCTGCCCCACATCTTACGTCCTTGAAGTATTAAGCTATGTGAGTCCCGTAAACACAAAAAGAGCCAATTTTTTGGCATTGTTGCCAAGGCAGGATTTTTATTTATACCTGTTCAATACAAAATCAAACTTACAGGAAGTAGAACTGATTTTGTAAGCTCATAATTCATTGGCAGTATCAACATTAACAGAGTAATCAACTTCGTTGGGTGGTATATTTAAGTACCCTTTATGCTTCTGCTTAAAGTGAACCAATCACTAGTTCTCCTTGGGGACTGCTGGTTGACCAGTGATAATATTTTGAAATGATCCCTCAGAGAGCTTTGACTGTTCCATTACAATACATTTTTGGTCTAGAAAACAGACCCACTCATTGGATCTTTCTGGGCAACACTGATTAATCAGTGGTCGTACTTGAAAAGACAATTTATTTACCTCTAGATATGAAAACAGTCCCCCAAAGAAGTCAGTGACACATACATTGCAATACCTATCCATTGGTCCAGAAACCAAATCTAAGAGTTGGTTCCCTCTGGGCACTGCCGGGCAATCAGATTCTGCATTTCAAAACAGTCCCTTATAGATCTATATTCTGTACATCACATTGCCCCTGCTTTGGTGCACACAACCAGACCCATTTATTGATTTCCTTTGGGTTCTACTGGTTAATTGGTAGTTGCAAATTGAAATGGCCTCATACTAAGTTTCTGATCAATACCTATGCTTTGGTTCAGAATCCAGATTCAATTATTGTTTCCCTGGGCAGTGCTGGTTAACCCGCAGTTACAGTATGTAACAGCCCCTTAATGAATTATTGACTTTAACATTACAATACCTATGTTTTGATCCCAATACCGGATTCAATCAGTGGTTTCCTTTGGGTGCTACTGGTTAATCAGTACGGGTGATTTGATGCTATTCCCTTACAGACATACTGACCCATAACATTACAATACCTATGCTTTGGTTCAAAAACCCAGATTCAATCAGATTCCCTCATGCTATATACTACTGCTTAAGTCAGTGACTATGATTTGAAGCAACACTTACAGAGAGTTACAAGTACATTCTCAGAGTTATGGTTGTTGCAAAGACATCTTGTGAGGTCGTCACAATCTCTTTATTCAGCATTTTGATGAATCCCTCCTAGTCAAGTGATAGCAGGCTACCGTAGATAGCTGGGAGGTTATGTTGAATGATGGGGAATACTGAATGAAGAGGTTGTCATGACCTCACAAACAACCATGACTCTGAAAGGCATCTGTACTTGCATCATCCGGACAATATCAGTCTACACATTGTTACTTAAAGCACTATTGATCTTAACATTACAATACATACACCTTAGTTCAGAAACTGGAATCAATCCCCAGTTTCTTCTGGGCACTTCTGGTAAACCAAGAGTTCTGGTTTGTAATACCCTCACAACTGTTTGACCCCATAAAAATTGTCTATTTTATTTTTAGAACAATTTTAAGCAGTGGGGACACAATTTTGACAACTGATACAAGAGGGGGCATGCAGGAGCTATTATCTCTGCAAAAATAATAGCTAATAATTAAGGAAAATCATATTTGCCCGAAATGAAATTTCGTAAAATTTACACAGAATTTAGTTAGTGGACTAAATATTTCAAATCAGTTGTCAAAACTGTGTTGCCGGCGATAATTTTTGTTTTATTCTGGTTTTGTCATAATAAATGAGACTTTCAAACAACTGTGCCCTCTAATAGAATCACTGATCTTTCCATTACAATATTTCTGCTTTGGTCTTTTTAAGCTGCATTACACTTACTTATGGCTTTAACACAAAAGTAATCAATTTGAGGCGACTTACCAATACAATACGAACACATAAATACCAAAATTTAAAATAAACTCTGAACTGCCTTATAAAAAAAGGCTAAATAAATCAGGAAAGAGAAATATGGTGGTCTTTTGTGATACATTGTTCAAAGAATGATGAAAAGGGAATGTTTACAGGCACCGATGAAATCAAACAAAGAAAAAAACTGAAACCCAAAGTCTGTGATGAATTCAAAAGGTAGGTATAGTAGAATGACATACATAATAGTAGGTGTACCAGTAGTAGAATAATCTACATAAATCTTATAGAAAATCAGCCTCTGATCACCGAGACTGAGTATATAAACAAAGGCAGTGTTATCATGATAAATACAAGTGAACAAGGAAATTCAAGTATCAACTTGAAACAGTTGGAAATCTATGGTTTCAGATGTCTATGCAAATTTCTGTAACACAGAGCACCTTATCAATGAGCAATTATACATAACACAATCTTTGGTAAATTTTTGAAACATATAAATGATGACATTTTGAAAGTAAACAGAGTTTTACATTGAGCCAACATGTATTCATTTTAGGACAGATCCTCATTTTTTGGAAACTAAATGTAATCTTTATTTGATACAACACTTTGCATTGAAAAAGTGAGTTTAAAACAAATTTGCACAACTTAATTTTCTGAAATAATGAATCAAATCATTTGTGTGAAAAGAGATTTTACAAGTATCTCTTAATTAGCATCAAGAACCACTATTTGAAGATACTTATGTTGTTGGGCGATTATCTAAAACACAATACCTTAGTTCCCTGACAAACACACAATATGGTGCTAAAATGCCATGCTGAGTTGTCCATAAGGCTGATAGTATTTCACCTGACAAAGGCAGGCTCCATAACTTCTAACAACTCTCAATTTGTTTTCACTATAGACACTCCTTTTAGTATCCACAAGTACTGACTTCTGGGTACTGACTTGGCACTAAATATGTTAACCTTTTCACAACAGCAAAGCATTCTCCATCTTCTTACAAAAAGTGCTTGCATTGTTCTCAAGTATGTACAAGAGACTTACAAGACCACCGATTCTACTTCAGTGGTTATGGTACGCCTCCTGTGGAGGGCTAATTACCCTGGTAAAAGGAATAAGCGGTGATTTGCTAATCCGAACATTAAAAAAATCATAACCCCCAAAAAACACCCTCATACAGATCATATATTGGTATCTTTGTTACTGTCCTGAATGTGCTAACATAACCTGGAAGTGGTTTAAATCTGTGTATTTAAGACAAAACATTTTTATCTAATACTGGAATTTCTTTGGTTGCATATCAAAAGTCCAACTTGAAATTTAAAAAAAAAACCTTTCCCTGCTGTCCCAGATTCTGCTGTGTGATATTGCGCACCGCAACATGAACAGCTTCTTAATTAGGCCGAAAAAAATATGTTTGTTTGCCCTTTTGGTCTGAAAATCGGGAGGGTTGGTCGGTTGATGTTTTTTTTTTTTAATACAAGACACAGGAGAAATGCAATGGCATCAAATTTTATTTTATCTAAACAAGTTCAATGTCTTTCAAAATGACATTGATTCACCGTGACCAACATTCTGCCAAGGGCGATTTGGTAGTGCAGCTACCAATACCTTTTCCAACAGTAGCACGGAATACTTTGTATCTAGTAAGTTCTGGTACAAACTATCAAATGTCGCATCCAAATTGACAGATGCAAGCACTGTATTTTGCTGTGAAACGCACAGCGTAGCTGTCAGGTGCCATCTTTAAATCACACGCAAATTTGACGGTATTGTACCACGTATTTCATGGACGATATTAAAAATAATATCTGACGTGTCAAAAATATTTTTATATTATGCCATGTACAAAACACACACCTATCGATGGTGGTCGAAATTCAGCTACTCTACCTCTCCAGAACAGCGCATTTCTAGTATTGGGACCGTGCACTAAGGCTCACACTAGCTCAGACTGCATGCGTATTTTTGTACCGAAATCGAATAAAATGCTTGAAATATGCACAGAAACTTTCTGTGAAATGATATTCTGAACTGAATGGTACGTTAAATTGTTCTAAACGTAGCGTTTTCCACTCAAAATTCTAAAACCGCCGCCCCGGTCAAAATTTGACACCTCAGTCATTTTGTCTTGACCCGGAATTCGTGTCTACAAAATAGGCGTGGCTAAGGTCAATAATGTTGTCAATAATACTAATACGTGCCCTAATTGGTTAATTATATCATTATATTAAATATGTTCAATAACATTTTATCCAGTAATAAAGTCTGAAGGCTTTTATCCAACAATTGTGAACAATATTTTAATGTTTTGTATCATGAAAGCGACACATTTTTTTACGAAATTTACTCCTTTCTTGGAAGCTTTTTCTAGTTTGCCGTTCATATTAAAATGTGCATCATACTACCAGAGAATGCTTGGAATTGGTTTGCCCTGAGCTTGGGGGGGAGGGTTGTATTAAAGGATATTGATTTAAAATTCATTTTGAGGAAGTTTAATTTGTATTTTAATTTTTTTCCTTCTAAATCCAAAATTTAAAATTAAAAAAAAAAAAGCGACCCGTGATTTCCGAGTTTTTGGGTCGGTCGGAAGAGGGCAAACAAACCTTTTTTTTAGGCCTTACTTTAGGCATGAGCATTCTAATCGTGCAAAAAAAATGGTTTTTTTTTAAAGTGGGGGTGCATATTTCTAGAAATGTCCCCTGTGTTCCTTTAATTCTAACATAAGCCTTCTTACTAACACTAAATCCTAACTAGGAATGAGAACAAAGCGAAGAAAGGGCAATGTGTCAATTTACGGTACCATTGGCAATAACATGAGGACACAATGCATAAAAGGTCTAACAAACAGTGTTGACTTGATTTTATCATGATAACCTGCCTTGCAATATCTTATTTGCTCGCTAGTATCAATGGTCCAAAGATCTGTTATTCAAGTGTGGTGTGGTAGCATCTCTGGCGATGTCTAATGTTTTGTTTGTAGCTGCAGTTCCCAGTTCCCGCTGCAGCACAGCATACGCAGCAGCACGCTTCCGCACACATGATATATACTGCCGTTGTTACCAGAAGGCCAAGTAGTAAGGTGGGTAACAGTAGTCGGGGTCGGATTTTTTTTCATTGAATGGGGGGATAGTTTACTGTATATCCATTTACCTGAAAGAGTAAAAACAAAGAGTTAAAAATTGGTTTTGAGATATTTGTGAATGAGGTTCAAGGAAAACTGAATGAATAGTCACACTGATTTGGAGAAAACTGTCCTAACTTTCTGTACATATTTTACATAAGCGATTTATGGAAATTATGTGCCGAATTTCCTTTCCAGATATATAGTATAAACATTTTGTAAGAATGTGTCGCTGAATTTCTTTTCGGTTATATTATGGCAGAATGTTGAAGAATTTCGCCCTGAATTTTTTTCTTTTTGGCTCTGAATTTCTTTTGTTTCTGAAGTTCTTTCTGTACATATATAGAATATGCCAGAGAACTGGCTGCTATTGGGCTCCACTGACTATTCCATCATGCAATTATGTACGTACCTTTTGGAAGGATTATAAATGGTTCGAGAGTCACAAACCATCAAGACATTCTAAATGGATATTCCCTTGGAAGTGGTACCCTTACCCGGAAATCATATGATTGATGATGAGTTGTGAAATTAATTAATGCATAATGATATAATATTGTATATTTTTTTCTGTGACCTTGCCTTTTCTCAAAACCAAGGCAAAAGCTATGTCAACATACCACACGGTCCCATGTAATTCAATTAGCGCGGGAGCAAGCAGACATCTTGGCAACTAAGAATTTATTACAGTCAAAACTATTCTTTTTAATCCTATGAGCTTCACACCACATTTGCAACTATCCCAAATCGGAGCAACTTTAAAATTTGACCCTGTATAACATACATTGACCCTTTTTATTGATTTTTGGTTGGCTGTTTTTAGAAGCCTGGAACTCAAGACTATTAGTAGTAGAAAGTACAAACTATGGCTTTTGGAATCAGTAACTGTTTAAACAAATATGTGGTGTACTTATCAACATGATGGAATCAATTTAAAAAATTGCCCCTTGTAATATTTGTCTAGACCCCTCCTTAGGCACCACTCTTGCGGCACTTAAGAATCACATTTCAGGGTCCCTTTCAGTCTGTCTACATCTTTAATTACTCAAACTTTTGTACTCAAGTAATTTGTTACAACTCCTGTCTACTAGCTCCCAAGCTAATACATCTGGCTGACTACCTGTAACCTGAATGAAAGTTTTATTGGCACTGCTCTTACCTGCTAAAGAAACCAATAGAAAACAACCTATACGTCTACTGAAGGAATTTTCTTTGTGTTTTCATTCTCTTCTCCAGTCCTCCTCAGCCTCTCTGTGCCTCTTAAATCTGACTATAAGGTCCACAATGGTTTTGAGTATGAACCCACCACTGACGATATTAAATGGGATTTTTCTTTTCAAGTGGACGTTTGTTCTATGTGGACAGCCCTGGTGGAGGAAAAGAAGACAAAGAAAGAGGAAAATCCGTTTTTATGTTTGTGTCGGGGGGCTTTGACCGAGAAAAAAAACTTTAAAAATCATGCTAAATCAGCCCCCTTTTTGCCTGCTCACTAGGAATTTTCATCTCCACCGGAAAATCTGCCTCACATCGGGAATTTACCCCCTCTGACAAGTGACCCCTGTTACGCCCCTGTTTGTTGTAAAAGGAGGGGTCTACAAGGTGCCTATAAGTATACTTCCTTGGGCAACCTAACTGGTAAAACAAAGGGTAACTGATTTCAGCAGGCAGCAGCGCAATCCGATGTTAAAAAAATGTTTACAAAGGCGAATTTCCAGCTGGAAATTTTCCTAAAATCTTACTTACTGACATGTGGGTTTTTTAAGTGTGATATTTTTTAAGCACCATGCAACCCATAAAAAAGTGAAAGATGAGGGTCAACCATTTATGCACTTTGAAACCTGTTTGGTCCAAATAACTCAGAGTGTTTGATATTAAAAACAATCACCTCTCCCCCTTCCATGGAGAGGGACTAGACCCCCTAAAATCAGGCCCTTTTGATTATTTTAACAGTACCAAGTTCAATGACTATAGAAATATTCATAAAGAGAGGATTACCAATCCTCTTGGCTGAGATAATTGAAAGATGCATTTAACTCATTATTTTTATTTTTGATTATTCCAGGTTATGATTGTTGTCAAGTTTATATGCCTCAATGCAAATATGGACTTTCACAAATTTTCTCCCAGTTTAGCCATGTTTTCACCCATCTCTCAAAAAAAATCCAAAGGGCATCATTCAATCATTTATTTACCAAACAATTTAATCTACCTTATTAACCCTCCCCCCCTTGAATTCACTTCTGTTGCTTTTCTTTTCTTTCCCTTTCTTCTATCCTTTCTCTCTTTCCTGGTAAGGTTGACCTAAATTTCATGAGGTCAGAATGGGGGGGGGGACATGGTACAAATCACTGGTGATAATCTTATTAACAATACATCTTCTAGAAGATACTGCAGCTATGTAACTAAAACCTTATTTTTTTGATTTGGATCTGAGTGATCTCCTCATTTTCTGGCAACTTTTGACACTCCCACAGAACAGCATGACAACTTTTGACACTTACCCCCCTCCTAAAACTACGGCAAGTACACTTGCGTCATCCCCCTGTCAAGAAGGCATTTTTCCTGCAGATTCCCTTTGAACCTGGGTCCATGACCTTTGACATCATCCACATATGAGTAACCCATATTGCACTTACCCAAGTTCCTGTTTTTAAATCAGACTTAACTTTTCAAAGGAGACCTGCCAAACGAAAACTTAAAGGTGCACTAGGATTTCACATACTCAGATGTCCTAAAAAATCGAAGTAACTGATTTTTGCCCTGATGTAAAGCTTTCCATCAAGATATCCATATCCGAAAAGGTGAGCTAAGACGTTTTCTGTTGGAGCAAAAATTGTGAAATTTCTAATTTCGTATAGGAGCAAATACGAAATTCCGCCTATTTTTTACCTTGAAATATATTCAAATCAAAATCACTTTTTTTTCTCTTTACGACTTTCTGTAGCCAAATAAAATGTAATAAATCTATTGAGTTACCTAATTCATATATGAATATTACTAATAGCACCATATTGTGTACCCGTCAAAAATCTCTCGTTGCACCTTTAACCATATCAGGAACACACACACACACTCACATACATACTATGGACATTCACACCCCTCGCATATATCCCCCCCCCTCTTCTTTTCACGCCAGGGGAATAAAAAGCTTGCCTGCTTCTCAGTCTGTCTGCCTGCCCATACCGAGAACACTTCCTTTCCCCTAAAAGTACTGCCTTCACCTTTCACTGCCAATTCAAGATAAAACCCTGAAATATTATGCATGCTGCACTCTCCTCACAATCATTGCCCCACTCACTTAAGTCAGCAGCCACTTTCTTCTATTCAGTTTCCACGCACTACAAACGCTAAACCATAATGCAGAAATCTACACTACTCAACATCAGAACAAGCAAAATTGAAGATGAAGGGGATGAGACAAATTGGCTTTTTTCTTTGCAATGGAATAGATGAGTTACCATATGCCTTGCCTTGTTTTTAGCCATTATCTTAGCCACATCTATAGTACAGCTGAGTGCCATAATATGTGGATGTGCACTTTATGTCTCTCAATTTTGCATATCTCAGTCCTCTCTCTGGTGGTTGTCAGCACCGATTTTTATTATTATTATTCTGCTTTTTTACAATTTATTTAATTAGTACTGACACATATTTTCCATTGCCGATCATAAAGTTGACTTTTCGGCAGAATTTCCCTGCATGCTATTTTGAACTCCTTTTTTATCCCAGTAAGCAGCAGCGTTTGCAAGGCTGTGATTTTAAACAATGTTCTCAGTAAAGTAGCACCACAACCTCATCAGCTATTCCCTATACATCCATATTCAATGAACCAGCTCTAGCTGTGAAACCCTGGTCCCTTTTGGAGTAATCCAGATGCAGTTCATTAAATAAAATTAAGAATTGTTTTAGTAGCTGAAATATGCATACATAGCATGGGCTCTTAGGAACATTCCTGATCTTTTTTTGCACTGAATCAATGTGACTTGTTTTTAGGCATGGACGATTACAATATTGCTGGGGTTGTGGTTAAGCTGTCACTAAGCTGATGTAACATTTGAAGGCTTATTGTAACAATTGTTTACACATTCAACATAAAACATTCCAATGTACTTGGTTCTTATGTTACTTATGATGGCATTTTGGTGCTGTGTATCTTGACAATGGAATGGGTGCATGACATGGACTGTGTGCACACACTTTCCTGCGCGCATACTGCAATGCACCCCACACACACACCACCTACGCATGCATGTTCACAAGACGCACAACCTCACACACACATTATGCACTTAAACCCCAAGTCTGATATAACATTGGACTGAATTGAGTGCAATGATACACAAGATATTGGTCGAGCT
>JAMKCH010031486.1:0-16987 GCA_023653785.1 Ophioderma brevispina | reverse complement strand
CAACTCGTCAAATTAAATATCCCGACAAACAGCAAATTAGAAAATTGCCAGGGTAAATCTAGTGGCAAATGTAAAAGTGGTGTTGGCATTCTGTAAGAATAAGCCACATGATTTCATAAACATGTGATTTCTATTTGTGAAATCTACTTGTACTGTAATGTGAATTTTTGTATTTCACTCTTTTTTGATTGATGAAACCAAAAATAAATTTGATTGATTGATTGCATTTGGTTTAATTTATCACCCTAGTCTCATAGGCCGATATTCTCAAAGGGATTCACTTAGTTCTGGGTTTTTAAACGGGTTTAGTCCTTAATGAGTGGACCTTTTTCTGTCATTATACTCTAAAGGTGCTGTAACGTTGTGGAAGGAAAATTCATGATGTGGCCGGAAAGGGTGCATCCATGAGGAATTTTCTATCGGTGATTTCAACTTCAGAGTCTGTTGAAAAAAAAAGGTCCACTTTTGCAGGACTAACCCTGGTTAAACATAGGACTAAAGTTAGACTCCCTTGAGAATGCCAGCCATGATGTCTTGAATCATTACTAATTTTATCAAGTGGTTGTCTCAGCTATATTGCATAGAAAAGACTAAATTATCTTATTTGTGAAGGAACAATTTGAAAAAAAAATAAAATATAGATAAAGGTTTGTTTGTTTTGGAAAGTGTTTACAAATTGATTCAAGTTGTAAGCAGTGCCCCAACATAAACATTTCTGACTCGACTATTCTGGCTGGTTCAGGTGGATGCCCTATTGCAAGCTGGAATAGAAGGTCTACAACCTGGAGACTCATCACAACTGGTCCCACACCACAATTTTGAACAAAATACTAATGTGATAGCCACTCACAAACACCCCAATTAGTGATAGACTGGGGGGGGGAAATGCATTAAATTCAATGACCTTCTTTCTCCTCGCTCATCATTGTCTTCTCTCTCACCTCCCGCATCACCCAGCGGGGCTGGTGTGGACCTGGAAAACTCTTGTGACACATCCTCCTAGGCCGAGGAGCACCACCCACCTATCAGGACTTTGTCAATGTGCAAGACACAGAGAGAAACGATTTCATAATACTTAGCAGTGACGGTTTAGTAGACTCATTAGCCGAGGATAAAATTGCCGCATCTCTGGCACAAATGAGCTTGAATTAATCAAGCCTCTTATGCTGGACAATGAACAACCCCCCCCCCCCCCCCCCCCCCCCCCCCCCCCATGATCTTCATCTACTAGCCCCCAGATGGCTATGTTACAGTGTGGTGCCAGGTGATAATGGCATTGTGCACGGGGTGGTGTTACCTGAGAGAGCTGCCAGGTGCATGAGACTGAATGTTGACCCTGCGTTACTTGGAACTGAATATGCTCAGAATTTGGGAATACTCCACTGAGTCCTATCAACGAAGGCATTGCGGGTAAGGCTTCATTTTATCTTTTGTAATCCATGTGAATTTTGAACTCAGTGAAATAGAGTAAGACTAGGGGAAAAATGATATAGAATCATTGTTACCATTTATACATTCATCTTGAAGCACATTTTGGCCAGCTTTAAGTGATGTCAAATGGCATCATCCATTGGCCAGATTCTTCCATTGACCGCTACATTAGGGGTTGGGCAAGTTTACTTTATTTTTTAAAACACAGTGGATCTATGGCCATTTCGGCTCCTGAAAAAGAATCTAGCAAGCTTTTTCACTGAAGATAAATGTTTGGGGTTGGTTCAATGGATTTTCAGTTTTTTTATCATAAAGTCAATGGGATTTTGGAGGTTAAATTATTATTTGCCAATTCTGCCACATACAAACTTGATGCCCACTATGTTACATGCAGCATGTAAGGTATAATAGTGCCCTCCCTTTGTAAAACCATAGATTTCCAAATAACCAAGTTCTGATTGGTCCTACCATAAAGAAAAAATGATTTACACCTTGCAAAGGGTGTGTAGTCACTCATTAGCGCAGCTACAACGTTCATGTACTGGCAAGGGGGTGAACCGCATTCAAAACCATCGGTCCGTGCTGGGCGCATGACATTTTGAATATTGCACGGAATAATATCAGTTTGGGTGCTCGTATACACACATAATGCAAGTTCCGATACAACAACTCCGCCAAAATAATCAGTTGTTTGGATGTTGGGTGCTATTGGTGGTTATTTGTCCTACCCATGGCCAACGCAACGAATGACTGACACATCAGCGTCTTGATTTAAATAACCGCCCCAATTAATACATCTTTTCACCTAGCGCGCATTGCATTATGGAAAAAAAGTATCTGCGCACAATGATCCAGGTACACTATTATACACCTGGCCCACCTCTAACACATACATTAATTTTGGGTAATACTAACCGGATTAGTGTATAGCAAGCGCACCCACAGTATTGGAAGAAGCGGAGGCAGCCATTGCTTTCTATTGTTGGTAACTCTCGTTTTCTTTGTGGTCGGCAACAAACCTGCGAGACGGTGTATTTCTAAGATAACGTAACCGTTTGCCTCTCCTATCTATATAGACCCTCTTTGTGTACTGGTTTTAAATTATTTTATAGAAAAAGGAATACCACCTCTTTACACACAATGAGTTTACCGTACTATAATGTTAATAATAGTACCATACATGCACCTCTGTAATGAAAGCAACAACCCCAGTACCATTCACAGGTATTAGCAAGTCATGTAACTGGTTGCAAAGCTTGACCTTACAACATAGACCCTTCCTCAATTTTCACTCACTCACAAATAGTGGTCTTGTTTTGTTTTCTGTGTATTGCCTTGCTCAATTGAGATAGTTTTTTGGAAAAATATATCATGCCATGAGAATAAATTTGCTATTTTTTTCTTTGACAATTATTCCCTAAACTATAAGCCCTATTGGTGAGCTTCTAGCAAAAATCCAGGATGAAGATCATGTTGTTTTTTGTTTTTCCAAAAGTAGCAGGTAAAGCCCTATAGACTTGTGTACAAACTTAAAACTCTACGGAACCAACATAAAAATTATCTGAGTGAAAAAAGCTTGCTGATTAATTTTCAGTAGCCAAAATGACATTAGAATTAGGAATATGGCTCGTTGAAAAAGAGTTTGTAAAAAAGTTCAATGCCCACCCCTAGCTACATGTACTTATGAACAGTTGACATGTCACACTAAATTAATTTCATAACTTTTGCCTCCAAGAAGCTAGAAATAAAATTGAAGAATGCACAGAAATGTTTATTTACTATATGTCATAGTAAAAAGAATTTTGAGGGTTGACAAAAAGAAAGACGTAAATCAGCACTGAAAGAAATAAGAAAATATTAAAGAATTCTTTAATATTGCTTGTCATAATTAAAATTGTTCTTTGTTTATATAAATGTTTGCTACAGTACCATATATTAAGCCTTTATGAGCTGTGACATTTGGAGTCATGAATAGATTTGCCTTAGTAGAAAAATATTTTTAAAACATCACATTTCTCAAAAGCAGTAGTTCAGCAGAATTAAAGAAAGAAATCTTCTGCGGCGTTACGTCCTTCTGTTTGTCAACCTCGTAATTTTGTTATTTAAAAAACAATTGCTTGAGTTTTTTGTTAGCCAAAACATAAAAGTTAACATGTGCAAAAACTTAGCATTTTAAACAGTATGTGTTTGTACTGAGACTGAGTTCATAACCTCAATTGGACAATTCTCACATTTCACAATACGGTTGCACCACCAGTGGTTACCCTTGCCAATCAAATATTGACGCAAGGGTTGACATCGCCATGCAACCTCACTGGATTAACACGCCAGTAGTGTGATTATTATGTTGAAAAAAACGCTCAACAAAGAATTTTGTGAGATCAGAAAAGCAAGGGGTTTACTTATTGGAAATAGCTGTTTTAGGTGTGAATTGCGGCACACAGCCAACCATTATATGACAAACTAAATTAATCGAGTTTGGAAATATTGTATTACGAGGGTTCTGGATGTAACTTTTCCCATGATGCATGGGAAAACATCAACTCTCCAATTATGCTAATTATTGCCTCCTGAATGACAAAACTTTCCTCTTCTCCCTTGCCGTTTGTGAACTTAGTGCCTTCTTCTTAATACATCTTGCATTTCCTACAGGTGTTGATTTAAGCCAACCTGGAGGGTCCTTTTGGGATGGCTGATCCGAGGAGTGTATCTGCTGCAGTGTCTGATGAGTCTGTGGCAGCAGATGCGGAGTTTGTATGAAGCATCAGGAAGAAGGTTGAGATTTTTGGAGATAAATCTTGAAGGTAACCCGGTTGAAAATGTTCTTGCGGAATGAATAAATGCCTAAAACAATCACAATGCCAATAATAATATTAGTGGGTATTAACTAATTCATTGGCTGATTCTATTTTAAGTATTTAGGGAAATTAACCGCATCCTCCCCAGTAACAGTAAGAGTAGTAAAACCAGATACATGGTTATATCTGGAAAATGAGTATTTTCCCTTCGGTACTAGCTACAAGTTCCCATCACCTATCGCCCTTTTAAGGTTCAAGATGATAGACCTGTAGCCAGTGGGTGGCCTCAGGAAAACAGTGTGGCCTTATCTCACTCCAATCATCTAATATTTATTGTTATTATTTATAATCAGGCTTCCGAGTGGTACAAAGAATCTTTGTATGTAGTACACTTTGGTAAAGGCCCCGGATGCAATCAGTATCTTTTGAATATTGTATCGCATCCGGGCATTTGGAACAACATCACGGGCGGGGGTGTTTGATCATTTGATCAGACTCGCCATTTGGACTACCAGCACTTTTGGTTTTGAGTCAGCCTGATATTTAAATAATAATAATAATATTGAATGCCTTTTTTGCGTATGATACAGAATATATTGCACTCGCACTCGCTATAAAAATATTGTACTCTTCTTCGACTCGTACAATATTTTTCAGCTCGTGCAATATATTCTTGTATCATTCTCAAAGCCATTCAATATTAATAATGATTTTATCAATTAAACATTAAAAAAAGAAAAAACCTAAAAAATTAAAAAAAAAAAAAAAAAATAACGGCCGCTTGAAACTCTGAAATAAAGACGGAAGATACATTAGTACTCGTTCACTGGTATCCACTTAACACAGTCCTCTGTGGCCCAGTGGTATTTTCACGGCTAGAAGCGAGAGGCTCCGGGTTCGAGAACCGTGTATTTTTTTCTCTTTATCCTTAGTTCTCTGTGCTCGCCAGTTTCTCCAGTTTCTATATAATATTTAGATCGGAATAGAACCGAGGAAGAAAATAAAGAAATATGCGATATGTACTTTAATTTTAACGAGCTGTATAAGGTGCTTGTTCCGATGTATGTGTATTGTTCTCTACTGATATGAGAGCTTGCCACTTGTACATACACCCATCAAGTACCGTGGGAAACAAACAGCTGTTTTGATGTAGAATGCAATAATGATGTTCAACGCTCCCATTCAATACTGTGCTAATATTGATGGTTAACCACTAAAAGGGCTATTTGTTTATATCTGAGATTAATGATTTGAGTGCTCAAATTTCAGATGAAATAGAAAAATCGCCTTTTCATCTGATTCAAATCGATCTACTCCGGGTTGAAATCGGGGGGGGGGGGGTCCCAAGACGATCGGAACACACACCTTTAAAACATATTACAAGAACTTTTTAAATTATGACCAACTGGAGAAAAAAATCCCTGTTAGTAATTGACATCGGTATCCCATTTTCTTTTCTGTGCATACATAGAGTTGGTGTGAGGTGTTTGTGGTGGATGAGGACACTTAGAAAAGCCGCTCAGATTCAAGTAGCCTTTCAATATGATGTAACTGAGGCCAACCTGTATATAACATTAGAAAAACTCAGAACATCAAAGCCTTGTTACCAGGCAGAAGGTGCCAAATAGTAAGCACTTTGGTTATATCTGATCAAACAAAGTTTTACTCTCTGTGATCATTTTGCATCAGTTTTGGCAACATTGTTGCCTTCACCCGCACAAAAATGAGACGCAGGGATAGGAATTGGGGGGGGGGGCACCTCTAGGAAGAGAAATGTGACGAACTATATTTTCTTTCTCATCACATCAATGTGAGAGCTTCTGCTCCAGTAATCCTTAGAATAGAAATTAACTGGCCACTCCTAAGAACTTGCAGAAGAATTAGTCATTCTCATTGACTAAACAGGTGTTAAAAGGAAACATTTTTGGAAAGCACACCTAGACAGTTTCAGGTCACATTAGATTTTTTGCCAGGTCTTGAGTAAATATCTTGATCTGATATCTTTAAGCATGAAAAGGAAGGCTTTTGTTTTTGACGTATGACCAGCTGTAATTATTTAATTGAAACTTCTGTGAATTTCAAGGTTTCCTGATATACATACATCTAGATGTGGTCTACTTTTTCTAATCTGACCAGTTTTAGACTTAAATCGACAAAGTTCATTGCCTTAATGTAGTCTTTGAAAACAGTTTTGTGGGGTTAGAAAAAAAATGCTTTAAAATCAGAGGGTGAATGTAAAAATTTTTTTTGGAGTGGTAAAATAAAGTTGTATTTAGTTTGTGAGCCTTATCTATCATTTTCAATCAAATTGAGAGAGCTTGATCTCCATTTAGAAATGTCGCTGTGTCAAATACTTCTATCAAAACTGAATCTGAATTAAAAATCTTAGTAATAATTGTATTTGTGGACATTTTCATTACAGCCTATTTCAAAGGAGATCTTTTACCATGCCACCAAATGCTAATTTAGTTTTACAAAACCATCATGTTTGATGATGTGAGGACTCAGGAATAGACATAAGCCAGACTTTTAAGATGTGTTTTTTACTTGGCAATAAGCTCACCACCAAAACCTGGAAATTCATGTGGGTGTCTGTAATTCACGATGGATATGAAGAAGTTGTGGTAAGCATTTCTATGACTTTCTTGTATCAAAGGGTTCATTTCGTGATCCACCGCATAATCCAATGACTTGGTTGTGAGATCATGAAATACACCTTTTTAAGTTAGTTTGGGTAGCTTTCTGGTCGTGATATTAATGGACATTTATGTCCGTTCATACTTCTGCTGCACTGCAGTGCACTGCAGTAAACTTGAAGGCAAGTTCTGTTTCTTCCGCTGCATTCAAAATCAATACACTGCAGGTCACCTCAGGTCACTGCAGGTTGCAGTATGTTGCGGACGCTTATGAAGGCTGCAATACAAAATGGTGTGTGAAAAATAGGTGTGCTTCACCCAATTTATAGTGATACATCAACAGTAAATAAATTTTTGACTTCATTGCAATACTGCGTTGTGTTGGCAGTAAACGAGGCATTCTGCAAGTAATTGCAGTATGTAATGGTTTTGATAGGTTGCATTGCAGTATGAGCAGCAATGCAGTTAAGATGAACCAACCTTTTTTGTGTCATCGTTATAGCAGGAAAGCACAAAAGAATCATTTTTTGTGGGCCGCATCTAGCTGGCAGAATCACTTAGCAATCCGTTGTGCATGTTTATGTGTGTGTGGATTATGTCACTAAATGTTAAGTTTTTAGTCCGCATAAGTAGTATGCAGAGCTATTGTAGGGCATGTGTTGACTCTATCTATCTATCTATCGGTTAACACTTGCCATAATGCATCTTGTTGCCCAACGATTGGGCGATTTGCAGCGGAAAAATCGGTTCTCAGAATAACATTGACCAAGGCCATTGGGCGGTGTTCACAGATTGGGTCAAAGGTACATGGGCAGAGCAAGATATTTTTTATATTAAAGGGGCATTCTTTAAAAATCGGTAATGCCTCTTGTGCCACAAATCAATGTTATAATCACTAGACTTGGTTTAGAGCAACCGATGAACCAAGGTCCATATGGGGTGTTCACAGATTTGGGTCAAAGGTCATGTGGGCCAAGTTAAAAGGGGCATTCTTTGAAAATCTAAAATCCTTCTTGTGACACAATCAATGCTATCATCACTAGACTTGGTCAGAAAAAACGACTGACCCAAGGCCCATGTTGGGGTGTGCACAGATTTGGAGTCAAAAGGTCAACGTGGGCACGATTTAAGGGCATTCTTTGAAAATCTAAATAACTTCATTTCTTATGCCACAAATCAATTGTTATAATCACGCGGACTGGTTTAGAAGGAACTGCGACCCAAGGTCCATAGGGGTTGTTCACAGATTTGAGTCAACTGTGAATGTGTGGGCCAATTAAAGGGGCATTCTTGGAAAATCGATATAAATTCCTTTTGTGCCACAAATCAATTTTTATAATCACTAGACTGGTTAGAAGAAAAAAAAACCGCTGACCCCAAGATCCATATGGGGTGTTTACTGATTTGGGTCAAAGGTCGGTGTGGGGCAATTAAAGGTGCATTCTTTGAAAATCTATAAATTCCTTCTTTGCCACAAATCAATGCTTCATTCAATAGATTTGTTCAGATGAACTGTTGACCCAAGGTTCATGGGGTGTTCACAGTTTCGGTCAAAGCGTCACATGAGCCAATTAAAGGGGCATTCTTGAAAATATAAAATTGCCTTTTTTGTGCCACAATCCAATTGCCTATAATCTCTAGACTTGGTAGAAGAACCGCTTCTGAATCACAGGGCACCTACCGGGATTTACAGAGTTGGTCAAAGTCGTGTGGGGCCAATTATTAAAGTGTGCATTTTTTAAAATCTATCATTTCCTTATCGTGCCACAAATCATTGCTTATAATCACCAAATGTGCTCAGAGGAACCACGGAACCCAAGGCCCATATAGGGTGTTCACAGATTTGGGTGAAAGGTCATGTGGGCCCGTATTAAAGGGGCATTCCTGATGATTTGAGACTGCGGGCCTTCTCCTAAATAGTAGGCCCTTGGTCTCAAGACATTGGGGCAATATTTCTCACCATCTCCACTCATGAGCAGTCTATATTTGTATATACTATAAATGCCAACCAGGGGGGGTACTACTCCTAAAAAAAAAAAGGTTCTCTTTATTATGCTCATGTGTGACTTTTCACGATTAATACGCCACAAAAAATTTGGAAAAAAATTGTAATGTGTGTTGTGTGACCCGGCGGTGGTGTCAAATAAAAGAAAGGGAAATAAAAAATACTATAAATGTAAAAACCAGGGTGCTACTCCGAAATGTCTCTTATGATGCTCATGTGGGGGAAGTTTCAAGATTAATATCTGCACAGTAGAAAATGTTGTGCCCCAGGGTGGGTGCCAATATAAACGGTAAAGTGCCTAGATGACCGAAATTCGGTCGAGCTATTGTTTACGTCATTAACAATATGACCTGCCCTTTACGTCCAACAGCCCAATTGGAAACTACGGACGTAAATCCTGGCATTCACCTCGTCAAGGTCGATTTAACCCAATAAAAAACTGCCGTGTCATCGGTCTTGAAGCCCTATAAATGTTGCGGGTTTGTTTTAAAGAAATTTTAGAATTTTTGATGTCCAACCCCCCCTAATGACCTCGTGATCTGCAAAGTTTCCTTGAAAATAGTGGAAAAGATGGGCATTTTAGCAGTCCAAAAAAGTGATTGACCGCCGGTTTTGCCTAAACATAGAATAGAAACATGGACGGTCCGCCGAATCAGATGTAGATAAAATGGCGTCCACCGAAGCCCGATAAAATGAAAAGAAATAAACAGTCTTTTTCATATCCTAGTGACGCCGGAGGCGATTTTAGAGGCAGTAATTCTAGCATTTGAGACCAAAAATCCATGTGGGATCATTTAATGCCCCCCGTAGGAGCCAGGATTAGCGCGTCGTGATGAAACATTAGCCGGTAACCGAGTCCGAGTCTCAGCTTCAGTGAGACTCTGCGAGTGGTTCATTCATCATTATGTCATGATCATCATGTACGGTGTGGGATCGCATGTGCACTGACGTGGCTGAATCTGCCGAAGAAAATGGATTTCGTACATTGTGGGCAGCAACAAATGGAGGTTTTCAGCGAATTTTTACAAATTGTATTGGCCTTATTGACAACACCCGACCCAGGTGACCACCGCTCGCTACCATCCCAACTCTAATGTCGTGTTGCTTCATTGCTAGTACAATACAAAAAAACCGTACGCATTTTCCAGCAGTTCAGTGTCACTCGTGCAGCTGGTACAGGACTACAGTCTGACATACTATGGGTCAACAAAAGTGTGATGGAAAAGTTAGGTTTTTCTTTTACTACGCCGTTATTTTTTAAGCAGATGTGTTGAAATAGTCATACCGTATACCGAGTCAAAAAAACAACTCAGTCCAATACATCATGACTTCTTACAATTGCATAGAAATGTAATATATACACCATACAAAAATCCCCAGTTTATTGATAGTGCTTTGATTCATGGAAAATGCACTATAAAATTGACTCTAAAAATTGAAATTCCGGACACCATTTAATCATTTCTTTTTTGGTTTTACGTGGCATTTTTTATTCAAATCACAAATTTAGCCTTTAGTTGATAATATCTATATTTGAGCAACATTATTCACTCCAACCAAAAAAACATCAACCTTGGAGAAATATTATTATCCTAGAACATGCAGCAGCAGCTATTATAAAATCACCCAAAAATCAACCAATTTTAAAATGGCTGCCCTTCGGCCCAGGAAGGGTTTTAAAAAACCTGCGGAGCTACAGCACCATGGTGCCTCTGTTTAAAATTCACAATTGAATAGTTGAAGTTCAATTGGAACCAAACTTGGGCATAGGTGTACCCATGGGCATTCATCATATTTGATGAGGGGGGTCAAAGGTAATGTGCCATGGTTCAAAGGTCATGGAGAAGCCCACAGCTTATATTCTTGAATGTAGGGAGCGCGAAAGCAAGAGAACCGCGAAATTCTAGTTTCTAGTGCGCGGTATTTTACTGTTTGTCAGTGTACATCCTTGATCGTGGATGCATAAAATGACTGCAATTCTGAAGTCAGCATGTGCATTTTACGGTGTGCAAAACCTAACACTCACAGTGACGTCATCCGTAATTGAGACAAAAAATATAGGGGTGATTCACTCAACATGATGTAGGGATAATATTAACAGTTGGTCATTTCTTACAAATGGTTTGAGTGTATTTTTGTTCAAAACCTGAACCAATAATGGCCCTGGGTTTGCTTACATTTTTTATTGTCTAGGAGAGCAAAAAAAACAGAGGTTCTGAGATATCATCTGCAAGAATGGTCTTTGCGTGTGTATGTGTGTGTTGTGGTGTCTCGAAATGTTAACCCTTAATATATTGCCTACTGTATAAGTCCGTAAGGCCTACGATGATGTATCTTGGTGGAAAAAAAGGGGTAGGGGGCGGGGTGGGGTGACTGTTGGTGAATTCATGGTGACCTTGGTGGACCTTATGTGACCTTTGGCCCATTCCAAACCACGACGGCAGACGATATGCGTCCGTGATGTATATTTTGTGCTATTTTCTGTCAAAAAAGAATATTGTTAAAATTGATTATCCAACAGAAGAACTCGGTAAGGAAAGTGAATGGAGAGCATTTAGATTGATAATGAGAAAACAAGGGGAGTCATATGTTATCATAGCATGACACTTCAGTTAAACCTGGAGCAGGGGCTTATGATCCAAACATGCCTGTAAGGTACTTGCTACTGATGCAAATGCTTCTTGATTTAACAGACACTTGCTGGAATATATTCATCAGTACTATATCTAATTTGTAAAAAGCCTGAGAATGACATTAGAATACTGCTCTTCCCATGGTTCATTGGCATTACACTAATTAACAATGAAAGGGTCATTAAAGTGCTCCAGGAATTAAACTGAACAAAGTATCAAATGCAGGATGGTAGGACAACCTCGCTCAAGTAATTGACTCTCTTTCATTGCAGGGAGGAGTAAGGGTAAGCCTTGCAGATTTCAACCCCATGTTGCCCTGTAGACTCCGCTGGTACAACATCCTCAATCTCAAGTTCCTACAGGCTGAAACCCAGCGCTGTAACAGCTCCCTCAGTAGCACGTCAACGGAGAATGGCAACACATCGTCAAGCAGTAGTGGGGTGGTTGCTACCGCTGATGCAGCGCAGGCATCAACAGGGTCGGCAAGGATACGCAGGGCTTCCACTGGAGAGAGGAGTGAGACACAGGCTACTATGACTGATACAGAGGCTAGTAATATTAGGTAAGGAAGCAGCAGTCATAACAAAAGGTAGGTTTCCATGAAGCAGGTTTCATGGTGAGAGAAATATTTTTATGTTACGAAGATTTCTTTTCTGCAAAAGGCTTGGGTACAAGTATAGATTTTATAATAGTTTCATCCTTCAAACGGGCAAATTTTTGTGCCTTGTGAAATTTATGTGAAATGTTAAGAACATTGAAATCCTGATGATAATTGCCCTTTTAATACTAAGATTCTCCATTGATTTTGAAACTTTTGAGACTTGAGTGCTGGGTATTTAGACTCAAAATTATCCTGAGTGCTGGGTGGGCCCACCCGCCACCGCCCAGCGTAACTAGAACCCTGCCTTCAAACCTGCAACTATAGTCAGGGTCAGAATTAGCCGACCAATTGCACATATGTCAAGGTTTGTCAATCAGCGCAGCGCGGACTGTGATTGGTTTGAATGTGTAGTATGGGCAGGGTATGTTAAGAAAAATATGATTTTAAATGTCAAAATATGCCCTATTTGAGTCTGGTTTTCGATTCACGAACACAGTAATTCACATAAGTAAGTTCTGTTTTAATAAGCTTTAAATGTTCACATATTTATTGTTCACAGCCAACATTTGTTCTGCACCATGAAATCATGTCAGATGTGCAATTGGTCGCCTTATTCTGTCCCTGACTATAGGTCGTAACTTGCACAGTGCATGTACAAAGTCACAATATTATTAGCAGGGTAGCATTTAAGCTGATGTGAAAATTAACTTTAAAAATAAATATCAAGTCTGCCTATTTATTATTACTTAGATATTTGATTTATTGCAAGTTGAATCTTTAGAAACATGGTTATCTTTTTAAATGCTGATTATTAAGACTTACAAACTTTCTTTTCTTTGACCAGATTTCGGTCTTCCTCCTTCGACAACTCACTTTTTTTTTTTTTTTTTTTTTAAATATTGCCAAATGAAGTATTTTGCTGGGTTGCCGGCTCAAATACGAAGGTAGAAAACTCGCAGCCGGCTTTTAACAAGATGCGCGATAAATCGCTCGGACTCAAAGCATTTTAGATGCGCGACTGCGCGCGATCGCGCGCGCGCGCCTCAAAAGACAATGTCTGCACCATGAAATCATGTCAGATGTGCAATTGGTCGCCTTATTCTGTCCCTGACTATAGGTCGTAACTTGCACAGTGCATGTACAAAGTCACAATATCATTAGCAGGGTAGCATTTAAGCTGATGTGAAAATTAACTTTAAAAATAAATATCAAGTCTGCTTATTATTATTACTTATTATACTTATTATTATATTTGATTTATTGCAAGTTGAATCTTTAGAAACATGGTTATCTTTTTAAATGCTGATTTTTAAGACTTACAAACTTTCTTTTCTTTGACCAGATTTCGGTCTTCCTCCTTCGACAACTCACTCATAAACCGCCAGAATAACCTAAACACCATGTCTGCCGTTCCAATTAATTCCACCGACCCCATACCCTCATCGTCACAATATTCACAAGTCCACAGCCTTCTAGTCCAAAATGGTATTCCCTATAATACCGTCATACCATACAGTCAGCATCGCAACCACAACCCAGTTCCAGGACTCCCAGGCCAGCTTAGGAAAGCGTCATCAGCAGCAGCACTGGTGGACAAAGAAACGAACACTGAGTTTTGCCGCATGGCACAGGGAGGTGCAAGGACCAAAGATTTTCGCAATTCAAGTAATCATTTAAGGGTTCCATCTATCACAAGGTCTAAGACGTTCACAGCTGGGCCTCACTCGTCACATATGCTTTATTCCTGCAAGGTAAGAAGCATTTATGAGCCTGTTGCCATCTCAATGTCCAAAGAAATTCAATGTTTTTGCAATCACCACAACACAATCTGGCCTCACAAGATTGGCCCCAATGCATTATGGGATTGTAAACGGGGTGAATTGTATGACATGTATAGCCCAACATCGTTAAGAGGACACAATGCCATTTTTTCTTGACCCAAACAATTCCAGATACAAAAGTAGGGTTTTGGGGTGGAATGTACTAGTTTTAGTCAAGCAATTAGGTACCCACCGTTTGTTCTGTTTAAATTATTTCTTGAATATCTTTCTGTTCAAAAAAGGGTGATTAGAATCAAGTGATGTTATGTGTAAGCTTGGGTAAAAATTGGTGTGTTTGTGTCTAAATGCATTGAATATCATTCGTGGGGTTGGTTGTAACTTTGTGACTATTGGATGCATATGCGACTTTATCCGGGGTTTCATTCGGCACAAAATGAAAAACAAACATTTGCATTTTGGATTATTGTTCAGGGTGTCAAAAATTTTTAATGCGAACAATTTCATTTGGAGTTCTTACTTGTCTGCAAAAAAATTGCAAGTCACAAAATGTTCACATAGATTAAGGTTATTGAATTCACTCTCTTGCTTTCTCTGACTTGCAGCTAAATCGTAGTGACAGCGATAGTGCCATGTGTCACAGGAAAACGCCATTCCTTAGAAATTCCCTCGAACGGAGGAGTTTACGTTGGAAAAAGGTGCAGCAGATGAGATCAGAGCGGGCAGCCAGTAGCAATAACAGTAGTAGTAGTAGCAGCAACGCTCATCAGCCAAAGAACTCAGAAGATTTGGAGATGAATTTGCAAGTGTCTAGGGCCAGACAATCACAGGTGTTACAAGACATAGAGAAACTAAGAGAGATAAAGAACTGTATGGAAGAGGCCAAAGCTAAAGGTAATTGACAAGAAACTACATAGTTTGAAATTGTTTTGTCTTTTCCCAAAGATAAGAGACTGGCACACACAAGCTAAAAAAACCCATTTGATAACTCATTCTAATGAAATCCACTGGGAATGCAATGAACACTTTGAACCATTGTATTTTGCTCATAGCCCTTGAGGTCTAGTGGTTAGGGACATTTGTGTAGTGCACAGAAGGTTGTCAGTTCGAATACGGCCAGTAGCACTTTTTTTTCAGAGCTTGTGTGCGCTGGCCTCTGGGAAATATAAAAACTAATTCGGGTAATTGAGTAGGCGAAAACTTCTTACTTCAGGACTATAGTTCATTCAGTTCCCAAAGGCTTAGAATTCTGTAAGGTTTAGGGCCAGACAGGGTAATTCTAACATCTGTTATTTCACTAATGCTTACCCTAATTCCAACTGTAGTGTAAATATTAATTCTAGCCCTAACCCCCTAAATGCATCTTATTTCGACCCTAATTCATACCCTAAGACTTAAAAAAGTTGTCTTTAACCGACCAACCAAATTTTGAGAAATGGCAGAAGAATTTTGGGATTAAGACCTTGAGACTTTCAAGATGGCCACAACCCTTGCTGACCATCAGAGATTAATATGCAACCCTCAGATTGTTGGTGAGAGATAAGATTTTTGCACTAATCTCATGTTTAAGCCAGTTTAAAGTGAAACACTTAATCACAAGTTTCACAGGAAGGCACTGACAGACTTAAGCTTCATTAAACAAAATTCAAAAGCATTCTTGGACAAAGTATTCTTTCTTTTTTTTCAATGTCAAAAGTGCTGCTCTTGTTCCTATTCATCATAAACCATAATAATTTGGGATATATTAAAAAATGTGAAACTGCATTTGTGGTAACCATGGCAACTTGCTGTGAAAGTAACCTTTATAAAATGCTATCTTTTATTTCAGGAGAACATGAGCTCCCATCCAAATTAAATGAAAGTGACATCTTACGTAGACTTCTTGACTGTGCCGAGAAGGAAGCCATGTTGAAACAACAAGCTCAGGAGAAGGTGGAGAGACTGAGATTACAAAGGAGTAGAGAGAGTTTGGTACAAGAGTCTGGTAACCAAGGACAACCACTGCCAGAACACACATCAATCAGGTATAGTTATTTAACACACTTATTGGACCCGTGCTTGGCAATTTCCTGGGCCTCGCGCACCAAGAATTTTAGCAGTAAAGATTGGCCTGTTGTGACTTGCAGCCAGCACAATTTTGTGGTCAGACCAGATGATATTGGGTTACACTTTCATTGAAAAAAAGCCTAGAGGCGAGATATTATGTGTAGAAATCTAGGACAGGTTACGGCCAGAATTGCCTGTCTCACTAGCTGTTAGCAGTGGTTCAGCAACACTGTGCTAAAACAATGAAACCGCTGAACCGGATCTGGGCTAGAAGTAGACCAAGGTCCAGGTGAAGTGTTAATTAAAGGGGCATTTCGTGATTCACAGCCTCGTCCCCTTGACTTAACCTGAAAAAATTTGGTCTACTCTTGATTTGATCTACTCTTGAAGAAATTTGTGATTTTGTATTTTCTGTCCGTAAACACAGAAAAGAAACAACAGGGTGGCCTATGGGGCTGTGTGATGCAAACATTTGTGTGTAACATCAAAATGGACCATCAGAATCAACTGAAATTTTGGAAATAAGCTTTTTTTTGGATATCTAGTGAACCATAAATGAAACATAGATGCATGGATCATGAAGTGCACCTTTATTTCACTTGTATTCTCTATTAAAATAAAACTTATTTTTTCCAAATTAGGACAAAATGTGAACAACAGTGCAGTGAGTAAAAACTTGTTAGTAGGTTCTAACTGGGAAACAAGATTAAAACAAACACAGAAGGATTTTTATAAACTCCGCCCTTTTAATATCTTATGAAATGCAGTGCAAATATATGCAGCCAGATTCTTAGTATCAAAGGACCTGTTTTTTACTCAAATGTATTTCCTTTGTTTAAAAAAGTAACTATTTTAGATGTCCTATACTTTTCTAGTCAAATTTTAACTGAGATTGCTAAAATCTAACTGGTTTGTTTGTATCCATCTTGTAAGCCAGCCTGAATTTCTTTAATGGAATTAACTTTTTCATCTTTTCTACAGGGAAATGATTTCAGAGGTACCGCCTCCTGGGACTGAATCACCGGTCACGCAACCTTAGTACACCAAAAGCGCCCTCAT